>JZLH01S0581321.1:0-26472 GCA_001188425.1 Eucidaris tribuloides | reverse complement strand
TTTAAGGCATGGGCAAGGCGTCTACACCTACAAAGACACGGGGTCAAAGTACGTAGGGTCATGGGTCAGCGGTAAACGAGAAGGAGCCGGGGAACTCATCCACGCCAATCACAGATATCAAGGCATGTGGGTGGCCGACCAGGTGGGTGTTCAGTGTTATTTGTGTATTTATTTGTTTATTTATTTTGTTTATTGATTGATTGATTGATTGATTGACTGATTGATTGATTTATCTATTTATTCATATATTGAATTTGTTTATTTTCTAATTTATTTATTTATTTATGCATTTATTCATTTGTCAATTTATATGTTCATTTATTTATTCACATCGGATTTATCTAATTGTTAATTTATTTATCGTTCATTTATTTATTCACATCGGATTTATCTAATTGTTAATTTATTTATGTATTGTTATTTATTTATGTATGTGTTTATCTATGTATTTATCTATTTCACAAATTTGGAAAGTGATGCTTGTTCAGTGGTGACTGGTTTTCAGCTAGGTCCTTTAAAAAAAAAAAAATTCAGACATAAAACAATACAAAAAAGTATTAAAATAGACAAGGTTGTTGTATGAGTATTTGCAGTATAAAGAGACCTGCAAATATACAATACATAAATCAGTGAATGAAAATTATATATTGAACAACAACTCACTGGAAATATTCAAATATAGGCCTATTAAGTATAAATCTAACTGGGCTTTACAGACACAAATTTACATTGTGGAGCTTCAGTATAACAACAATTGTCAAACTATGATATCTGAGCTACATACTACTACTTGAATGGACGAATCAACATCCTAAAGTTCAAAACTGTGGAAAAGTAATTTCTCAATGGCTTCATTGTCGAACATTTCTTTCTATTCCATTTCCTTAAATGCGTAACAGCCCCAGGGCAAAGGCAAGTACGTCTTCGACATTGGCTGCGAGCAGCATGGCCAGTACGTCCCGGTGGAACAGCCCCTCAGTGGAGACCAGGAGGAGGAGGAGGCCCAGACCATCACAGTCCCCAAGTGGCGGGCCGGTCAGATCCAGGCCATCAGCCAGTACAACCCGGCCGAAGAGGCGCTTGCAGCCCAGCAGGCAGAAGAAGCAGAGCAGGGCGAGGGGGAAGAGGACGCCGAGGGAGAGGGGGCTGAAGGGGCCGGGGAGGAGGGAGGAGAACAGACCCAGCAGGAGGGAGGAGAAGGGGCTGAAGGTGCCGATGCAGAGGGTGCAGGTGAGTTGGTAATAGATGTGGTGGATCGCCAGTGTTGGATCCAAGGCTGGCCTCGGTCTCGGTCCGAACCACCCATACAAACACTACGGAAAGGTTGTGTTTTGGGGCGCCCTCGATCTCAATTCGAGTCACCCATTACAAACCCTACGGAAATAAGGTTGTGTTTTGGGGTGACCTCAGTCTTGGTCCAAATCACCATACAAATACAAACCCTGTGGAAAAGGTTGTATTTTGGATTGGCCTTGGTCTATGTCCGAATCACCAATACAAACCCTATGGAAAGGTTGTGTTTTGGGGTGGCCTCGATCTCAGCCCAAATCACTCGTACAAATCCTTTGGAAAGGTTGTGTTTTGGGTTGGCCTCAGTCTTGGATATAACACTGTGGATCTCAGTTTGTGGATCTAACACTATTGATTTAAATCATTGATTTAAATGAATGTAATTTTTTGAAATAATAATTGAAATGAATTCTAAAAAAAACTAATAAATATATAAGCGATTGATCGTGTAACAACAACAAAAATAAATAAAAAGTGCAAAGTCCAACCTAATTCCCTCAGCAGTATCAAGACAGGAATCTTATTTTTGTTATGATTGCCCATCTTGGCCACAAAGGAATCGATAAGCTTATTCCAATATGCAGCATCTGACATCCTTTGTGTGGCATCCATCTTCTGTTCACAAATTCAAAACACTTCTTCATCATTTTTCAACTGCTCTTGATTCCATTTTCTTTATATCATAGGGCTAGGTGGGGTGGGGGCGTTAAATTTGTACACAGAACTGTAAAATTCATGAATTATGCGATTTAATGTAAAATTTCAAAAGCTTCAGATTTTGACATAAGCTGTGGTAGGTGTACAAACCTTCTGCACAGAATTATGAAATTTTGCCTCAAACATTAATTTTGGTAAATTGTACAAATTTATGCAAAACTACAGTTTACTAACTACAGAGGGAAAATGTAAAATTGTAATTTACCATTTTTACTTGTGTATGTAATTTAGATTTCTTTACCCTGTAATGTAGTTTTTATGCATAAGTAGAAATGCCTTGATTGAAAATGAAATTTTGTTCTGTATGTGCTTATCATCAACAGAAGGTGCTCAAGAAGGGGAAAAGCCACCACCAGCTGACGGGGAGGGGGAACAAGCACCCCCAGCGGAGGGTGAGGAGGGGCAGGAGAATGCCGATGAACCCGCGGAGGGGACGGAGGAACCAGGTGCCCCCTCACCGGTGGCTGAAGAACAGGAAGAAGCCGAATAATGGAGGCTCCTGTCTGGATTCAAATCAAAGAGACATTGGGATGAGAGGAGAGAGGGGGGACAATGAACACTGATTCACTGGAAAAACGGTGCCACATGGACAACCTATCATCCATTGAGTGTAATATGCCTTTGTGTGTATTCACAGATTTTTGATATCATCATTTGAGTGACAAATACATACATGTACCCACACTGTAAACACAAGTGTTAACTCAGTGAATAAAACTTTTTTAAACACTTCAGTGTGTTAAATTTGATAATTTACATGTATACTTTGACATGTAAAATGTCAGAGTTAACACATTGATGTTATCTACTGTTTAAGTGTTGGAGAAAATAACAGGTATTTTCGTAATCTTATAACCAGGAGATGAGATTTTTTTTTCCAGATCGTAATATATTTTGATATACTGTCGCTGAGGGAAAAAGTACTCTCCCATTTGTTACTGTGTTAAGGCAGCCATATTTTTTTTTCTCTCCTGAAAAAACTTCGTAATACAAGGGTGTGTCACCTCATTAACAATATGATGGTTTTTAGCACATTGCAGTCAGCCCAAACATACAAATTCATTTACGTAGATGAGTGTAGTAATTGCATACGAGAATCTGTATAAAATAGGAAAAGTGGAATATGCCTGACTTCTTTTTTATTTATATAGATTCTGTATGGATATCAGCCTTTCATGGCAATCAAGCAGGCAAAGTAGAGTGACTGAAACACTTTGATCACAGAAGATCTATGTTCAACAGTTTGTTGTCAAAATATCATTCCTGCATAGAATTATTGTACAAATAAAGACATTCCAGGAATTCCATTCACATTGTAGTTATGAGAAAATGTAAATTATGTATATAAACATGCATTATTGTTATTGTAAATGTATTATTTAAGTAACTCAGAGACAGGTTTTTTTTAGACTTCTGGGCAAAACCTTTAAGGGGCACAAGCATATAATTTTTAACAGAAATAAACATAATATTTGTAATAGTCCACGATACAGATTGTCCATTTGATTGGTAGGTTTTCGCCCCTGCAGTTTGTTAGGGGAGGGAATTGAAGACATATGTATATATATATACATATGTTTTGTTTGTAAGTTAATTATCAGAAGAAATAAATGATGTTTTTTGATATAAATGTACACATCTTTGTTGTTTTTATTTTAATAATCTTTTGTCAGTGAAAACTTAACTTATGTGATTCATATCAAATGTTCACGTAATTCAGGTATTCTTTCAATGTTATCAGTTACCATTAACGCTTAAAGGCAAGGTCCACCCTGACGTCAAGTTGGTCTTAATAAAAGCAGAATAATGAGAGAAAGATATTAATGAAAGTTTGGCGAAAATCCACCAAAGAATAGCGGAGTTATGAACTTTCAAAGTTTTAAATTTGTGACGTCACATATGCGAGCAGCTCCCCCATTGTCGTGCAATATGAATTCCATAAAGTGCCATTTTCTCAGAAAATTGAAAATGATGTTACCTGTGCATTCAACTTATATATTTAGAAACATTATTTCATTGGCAATTTGTTGAATTAATAAAACGGTACATGACATCATATGGGCAGCTGCTCGTATGTGACATCAAAAAATTAAAACTTTGAAAGTTCATAACTCTGCTATTCGTTGGTGGATTTTCGCCAATCTTTCATTAATATGTTTCTCTCATTGTTCTGCGTTTATTCAAACTAATTTGATGTCAGGGTGGACCTTGCCTTTAATGCTCCAAAGTCACAAATGCATGCCACGCAATACACATAATGTCCATAGAGCTGTAATTTCTGTGGCATGTTAGGAGTTAAACTGCATGTTGGAAAAGGAAAACTGAACCCAAATGTTGATTAACCACATTTTAGTCTGCATATCCCTGAATTTGATCTATATGCATGAAAGTTATTGTACATTGTATATTGATGTACTCTCAAGTTGTGTAAATAAATATGTTTTACCATAAATGTACATGAACATATTTGATGGTGCATGATTTTTTTTTTCACTTTCTCTTATTTATAGTTAAAGACAAAAGAAATATCCCAGACATCTATTTATTTCAGAAAAAAAAGTAAGACAAAGGAAAGAGTGAAAATTTGATCAATTTTGACTGATTGGTTCAAGAGTTATGAATGTGCAAAGTTCTTACATATCTTGGGCTTAATGGAAGATTCTCAAGTCGACAACTCCGTCACTAACTGTGATGAGAGTATGCGCAACTGTGATTTCTTCTACACCTATATTTTCACTGATTTTCAGCTCTAATCAGAAATCCAAGCTCTTGGATGCTGATCAGGTATATTGGGGCTAAAATATATTTGAATGTTTTTTTTTTCAACATTTAAAGCCCAAATTTAGTTTGGGAGATTTTTTTTTAATTTAAAAAGCTTTATGCCCAAAAGTCATATACACCAATAACAGATTTGAACTATCTTTCGTTTTTTTTTTTTTTAGTTTAAATGAAAATCTCGTGGGGGCGGGGGGGGGGGGGGTGCGGACCCGGAGATTTGACTGTATGTTACTTATAGCATTCAAAGGGTTAATAAGGTGTTACGGTTATTTCGAGTTTATAAACTCGTCAGAAAGAAACAGAGTCTGCTCTTTTTGATGAGGTATAACTCTGATAACCTTAGCA
Source organism: Eucidaris tribuloides (assembly GCA_001188425.1). Lineage (NCBI taxonomy): Eukaryota > Metazoa > Echinodermata > Echinoidea > Cidaroida > Cidaridae > Eucidaris > Eucidaris tribuloides. Next base: position 21,342 of record JZLH01S0581321.1, on the reverse strand, counting down.
CCTTCTAACCCTTTGGATGCTATAATGTAAAATATAGTCGAAAATTTCGGGGGTACCCCGAATCTCGGGNTCCCCCCACCCGAGATTATTCATTAATTGATTAAAAAGAAAAGATATTCAGAATCTGTTATTGGTGTGATATGACCTTTGGGCATAAAGCTTTCAAATTAAAAAAAATCCCCAAAACTAAATTTGGAATTTGGGCTTTAAGTCAACGCTACCTGACTTTGGTAAACGGACACAAGTGACAAATCACTCAGACTTCAGTTATTTATGTTATCTTTCAAACATCCAGATCATGCTATACCTTCAAACACAATTTGGAGAAGAAATAATCATTGTATTGGAAGGTATTTCAGTCAAAACGCAATTAAACTGCACTGATGCCATTTACAGACACAACAAGAAATCACACTTTTGTCACTTTCTACCGTTACCAAAGTAAGGCAGAATGCTTAACTAACAACTTAGAAAAATCTGTGTACGATACGAAACCATGGGGGGGGTGGGGGTCATCCAGACTGTTATCATGGAAGGTAGTGATGTCCTAATAAGCATAGGCATGCTTCCCCTTACAAGATATATATATATATATATATTCTAAGTTAAATGTTACAGGATGTTAATACAGTGCACTCTCGTTCTATAAAGAACACTGATATAACAAATCTCGTCATAACAAAGTAATTTTGCTGGTCCCAAGTGTTAAAATGTCTCTGTCTTTTTTGCCTTCGCAACCGTGATATAACAAAGTAATTTTTCCAGTCCCAAGTGTCAAAATTTCTCTGTATCTTTTTTGTTTTTGCAACCGTGATAATAACAAAGTAACTTTTCCCGTCCCGAGCAGTTTGTTATAACGAGGGTCGACTGTATCATAAAGATTGTGTTCTTGATGTTTGCATTGATGAATTCACTTCGCACATACCAACACTAGCTTCATTATTGGATTATGAGTGTATATAATATTGTGGGGTGATGCATGTCGTTACAATATGACATTTTGGGGGGATTTATTTTTTGTGTATGTCCAGGTGTGCATGTGTGTGTGTGTGTGTGTGTGTGTGTGTGTGCGTGTGCGTGCGCGCGTATGTGTGTGTGTGTGTGTGTGTGTGTGTGTGTGTGTGTGCGTGCGTTTGTAAATGCTGTTAAACGGGGATGTAAGTATGACACTCCACTATCAGATTGGGGACGTTAGGAAAACGGGGACGGTCCCCACTCCCCACCCCTCAAATGGCCAGAAATCAAACGTAGATGGCTCTAAAGCATGTTAGAAAATGGCTCAAAATTTGTGTGCACTCCATCGTCCCCGGTTACTGGTGAAATGTCATACACATACACAAACGTCCCCGATTGCATGTTGTACACGGGAGTGTGTGTCCTCGATTGCATGATGTATACGGAGTTTGTTTGTTTTTTTACTGTCCCCGTTTGGCGGCAGTTACAAGTATGTGTGTGTGTGTGTGCATATTGTGCTACATCTTGTGAATATTGAAAGAACACTGGCATTGTGGCATTATTTTGCATTAAGGGGTTAACCCCCACAATGTTTCATCCCAGTGTTAACTTTCTTGGGTTATAATTGGGATTGACATATCAAAACACACAAAATTACCTAAAATGCCTATACGATGATAAGTAGGCCTATTCTTTTTACAAATAACTTACACCCACAATAATAACCGGCCCCACAATGTAGCTCTGGTTAAAAGTGTGCCGGAAGTGTGCGCACAGCCACACACGCACACACACACGTCACACATACCCTTATACAAACGCACACGTACACAGAAAAATATGTTTATTCAAAACTTCATTTTAAGTGTGTGCTATTACTGCCAGACACAGACCAGCAATCCTAACATGCCTGAATGAAAGAGCAATAGCGTAAACCGGGACGCGATGGGAGAGATATATTCCACCATTGTTGGGGAGAGGGATGGTCTGTACAAAATACCCCACTTTTCAAGAAACAAAGTTTTATATTCAATTATTGATGAAGCTTATGAAATAAGTACTGTTAAAAAATTTTAAATATATTTTCATCTGAATGTCCCGATGTTTCCGATTTTATACATGGGTATTAATAGCTCATTCATGTTCCTTGCATGGTCCAAATGGGCATTAAATGCCCGTCTACAGCGTGTCCCGGAAAAAAAAAATGTCCCTCTCGTAGACAAGAGAATAATTACCAAAATCTGGCTTTATATTCAAATAAATTTACATATTTAGAAAGCTCATTTTATTTTCTAACTTCTGTGAAAATTTCATTGGTCTCGCTTCATTGGTTTTGAATACACAGTCCATCATGTAACAGCAGTGCTTTTCAGTCCATTCCAAGTTTGCAGCGCTTCATCAATGCATCATCAAGTGGAAGGATGTGCAGGAGAACAATAAAGGTTTACAAGCTGGACATAGAAGGACAAACTTTAAATGGAACACATCCTATGAGAGCAAACATGACCAGTGGAAATGAATTTTGATTAGTTTTCATTTTAAAAAGTGAATGAACTTAATACCAACATGAACACAGTCATTGACATGAAATTTCTTTTAAGTAAACTTGGAATGGGCCGGAAAGCACTGCTGTTACATAAGAGCCTGTATATTCAAAACCAATGAAGCGAGACCATTGAAATTTTCACAGGAACTACAAAATTAAATGGGCTTTCTAAATATGTAAACATAATTGAGTATAAAACTTGATTTTGATCATTATTCTGTTGTCTACGAGAGGGACATTTTTGGGGGGACACACTGTATTTCATGCACAGATAATGCGAAATGTATAGGTCTAATGAAATATGCTTTTATAAACAAAACTGTAGAAAACAAACTCAAATATTGTCATGTGCATGAGAACACGAGGAGATCACCCCGAGAATATGGCACTTTTCAAGACGGACTAATACATTTTTTTTTATTCTTGTTCAGAATTTTGAAAAATAAAAAAACAAAATGCGTCAACTGTATTATATACGTCTTTAAAAAAATTCCATAAAAGCATTTCCTTTCTACAATCATTTCCTTTTTGACATTTGCGCTTTTAAATCATTTGCATCAAAATAATACCTTGCAATGAATTAGTCTTCCCTTTTCAGATACAGAAATTGTTCCTTTCCACCTCTGATAACATAGGCGTCGATCCTTGGTGCAGGAGGGTGATCGCCCCACCAGTGAAAATATTGAGGGGCAAACATATCCATTTGTCCCCCCCAATAATTTTGACAACTAGAAAAATTCATATTATGCAATGCAAATTTTATGTTTTAAAAAACATTGGAAAGCACTGTTAAACATGGCATTAAAATACTATTAAACATACAAAATTTTGGACTTTATTCACTTTTACCCCCCCCCGGCCCCAACCCCCCCCCCCATCCGAAACACGGATCGACGCCCCTGTCTGATAATAGTCACCTGTGGCAATGCAGGCCTTTGTCAAAATTTTAGAGGCGCCCGTTCTAATTTAACTGCCACTTTCGCCTTGAATTGATATAATACCGCTCTAAATATCTGATAAGTGTCCCTTAATTAATTAACATAAGCTCCCTTCTTTTTCAGAAGTACCCTTATTCCTACTGATATAAGTACCCCTCTTCTTTCACAACAACGTGCCCATTTTCCAGGGCGTCGGCTGGTTTTGGACATGGGGAGGTGCACATCTTAGGGAGGTGAACTAAAGTTGAGAAAATCAGGCGTTGAAAGCAAAAAAAAAGGTGGTGCAAATTTCTTTTTGCTATTGAGTGGTGAACTCCTATGGCTCGGGGGGGGGGTGCACGTGCACCCAGTGCACCCCCACCCCCCCCCACCCCCAGCCTACGCCCTTGTTTTCCATTTTCATAATCCTCTGGTGAGATTTCATGTGCGACAAAAGTCGCACGTTTCATCATGATAGCTCAGGCATATTCCTGCTTCTTTTCTTTTGCAACAAATGTAATTTTCGTTCTTAAAGTGCTCCCTTTTCTTCCTGTTTAATTTGTGTCCCTAATTTGAAACGGCTTATAGAGCAACTTCCTTTAATTTCTATGGTTCACTCGTGTGTTAAAAATTCTTTCAGAACCATTTTTTTTTTTGGGGGGGGGGGCAACATGCAGCCTCACAAAACTTTTTCTCCCTTCCTTCGCCCGCTTGCACATAGGTCATCAAAAATACAGCAAAAGTTCGAGAAACACATTTTACAATACACTGTAAAAAATTGCCCGCATTTTTATGGGGAACCGTAAAAAATGATTACGGCTATTTTAATGCGATTTTTACGGTTTTACGGTGGAAGACCGGTAAAAATTACAGAGAACCGTAAAAATTATAATACGGTGGAATTTCTTGCAGCGAGTTACCACCCATGGCATCTCTCGTAAAAAAAAATAATTACGGGGGATAGGTGATAACTCGCTGCAAGAAATTCCATCGTAATTTTTACCGATCTTCCACCGTAAACACTTATTTTTAATAAGTTTTCACCGTAAACTGTACAAATTATACATTAAAATAACCGTAATTATTTTTTTACGGTTTCCCGTAATTTCCCCTTAAAAAATACGGTATTTTTTTTTACAGTGTTAGGCCTAAAATGTACTCACAATAAAGGGTATAATATTTTCAGATAATGGAATAGTTACACGAGGTGTCCCCTTTCAAGAATTACCCTTGATTTTTGGTGTGTCCTCAAAATGTGGTAAATTCAGTATATTGCAATTATCGCCCCCCCCCCCCTCCGTCAAATCGGATTTACGCTCATGATTCCCTAAATGGTAAACCGTTGGGTTACGCGATAACCCAACCAGACTGCCGAGTCTACGGTAGTGTGTGTGTGTGTGTGTGTGGGGGGGGGGTGCTTTATTTGCTTCGTTTCAGTTCTGTAAAACAGTTCGATGCTTGAGATCTTTTTATCACAAACCGCATGTAGCCAATTAAGCTCAAGCCATTATGATTCAACCTTCTGTTATGAATATGACCGTAATGAAAGTGACATTAAGGGGCCTTGGAGCATGCAGGGAAGTTATAAAATGACATTTGACAGACCTTCGAGGGAGCTATACAGTACACGTTTTCAATAATCATATTTGCACCCAATCTAACTCGCTATTCCCGGTCGCTATGTTTATTTGATTCTTTCCGTAAATACACTTGACGGACATTACATTGTCATTACCACCATTTCCTTCATAATTTCATCTTTATTTCACAACTGAAAAGATGTGTATGCGAATTGGTAAAATACTTATTGTACAAATGGTCATTTTCAAACAATCATTTTCGACAATTTGAGAGTCAATTGGACAAATAATTATGATTAAGAAACGGTGCGTGAGTCGACACGACAAATTTTGGACATGGGTGTCTGACCATTGTCGGTTATGGTATTGTACCAAAGTAGTTCTCCAAGAGTACCACGAGTCCTACAACATGTGCATAATTAGATTACCTATCTAGCAATTATGTAGTCACAATCAACCATTACATCTCTCTGGCAAATGGTCCCCACCCCCTTACATATCGTGAGTGACGACAAAATGCAAAAATACCCACATTAACATTAATTACCCTTGTACTAAATTCACTGTGTTACGACATAAGTTATTTTATGTAATTTTCATGGAAAACTACAATAAGATATCTAGTTTAAAAAATATTGAAGCCTATTGAATGTTCACCCTCATGTCCACTTTTGTTTGAAAATGGCAAAATATATTTATTTAAAAAAATATCAAACAAATAAGAACATATATTCATTTTCAAAGCATAAAAAATAGATTAAAATAAACAATCAGAAAGAACACAACTTGAAACTTACACAAATTATGATTGCGGATATAATTATGAGGGTGCATGCAGGCATGTGGAAAACATTCTTAATACATATTAAACACTGTGGAGATTCAATTTCATAATTTCAGCAGTGATTGAATTGACAAATACCCTAGAACACAAAACTTTCAACATTTATGCTATAGCAAATTGTGTACTTGGTACTTAACTGGAATATGGTCTCTCATTGATTTTCACTTTTCAAAATTTAACTTATCATCAGGGTCTCATTATTTCTAGACCTTATCAGAGATGGTGGAGGATCATGTGGAACTCAGATCGTAAACGATGCATTTAAATATACGAGCCTGAGTTAGTATAAAGTAGTAACTACATGTATGCGATCTCCCGGCGTATTAAAAAAAACCGGCAATCACTGAGCTATACTCCTATCTATATACTTAAAGGGAAATGGCCAGAGATTAGAAATAGTCCAGAATCAAATATAAGGTTTTAGCTATGAAAGTCTTAGTCGTAATCATTTTTATTGTATAAAATCAGAAAATGCTGTGGCTTGCTTTCATTTTCTATCAGGACCCGAGATTAATTAAACGCTGGCTTAGTTCTTGTTTCCCTTCAATTACAGACAACTCATAATTAAAAACCAACGATTGGTGATATGTTTCAACTCATTTGGTTCTTGGCATTTTTGGCCAGTTTTCCCAACTGAAAAGTGTCGGCTGCACCTAATATAGTCAGGAATGAGAGAATCGTTTGCAGCATTTTCACAATTCAACGAGAAACACAGCTGAATTAAAGGCGGTGCATAAATCTTCCGCAGTGAAAGTACCCAACATGGCCTATTTCATATGTCTCGTGAATTGATAAGAAAATCCATGTGGCATATATACATGTAGGCCTACGGGTAAACTTCACAGTTAGGTTTACCGGATATTTGTACATTATTGTTTACTCTTGATATTTGTAAGTTTTCAATTTGTCTTGTAGATTTTTCATTGAGTTTCTCTTCAGCGCATAAAGGCCTTTAAACCGCTAAATTAGCAGTTTTGCGCTATCTTGTATTATTATTATTATTATTATTATTATTATTATTATTATTATTATTATTATTATTATTATTATTATTATTATTATTATTATCATTATTATTATTATTAGGCCCTATTATTATTATTATTATTACTATTACTATTATTAATATCTTGTATTATTCAAGTGGATCGATATTAGAAAAATCAGGAAGTCTGCTTTTAGTTTTGCGTCACACCTGGCCCGCATCACACCCAACAACAACAATAAAAAAAAACTCTGAAAGAAACAGAATTGTATTTTACAAAGTTTGCTGTGCTCTGTGCTCTGTAGCGATTGTAAAGATGTACCAATGTTTTGTGCCCGGTCTACTTTTACGCATATTTGTTTTTATCACGTTCCGTGTGATATGTAGAGAATACAAATAATACCAATCCGGACCCAAATGCTAACTCATCCGACATGCCTGAGTGCAATATCCCCACTAGTCTATTGTCTGGTGTACACAGCTCGTACAAGTCGGCGAGCAGTACCTGAGATAGGTTTGCGGTGTGTTGCCAAGTGATGGTAAACGAAGGCTAGATAATGAACTCATCATGCGTGAAGTAACCGATCGTACGGAACATTTTCGTGTATTTGCGCAGGATTTCGCGCACTGTCAATTACGTCGAATTTACTATTGTGTGGGACTGAAGTGAAAGAGCGAGAGAAAGATGTGCGCGACATTATTATGACATATCCGTGAATAGAATAAAAATGGCGAACTACGTAGATCACAAAAGCTCGAGCGTTATATGGAAAAATATCGCTATTTCTTGCCGTTATAATCACATTTATTCCTAGATGTTTATGTTTATATCAAGAAGGAACGATAGAGACAACGGAGTCACAGGTATGTATATTTTCAAAGTACCGGAATGGTAGAATTTAGTGTGTAATCGCCTTCAAAAATTCCATGTTCTCGTTCCATTCAATAATTCCTAACCGTTGATCATCCTAACCCATTTTCTGTCTAAAGTCTGTGTCATTTTTCGTTTACTTTTACCACTACCCCTGACTAGTAGTAGCAATAACTGTTCATGATAACCTAACATATTCTGTATAATTCAGAAAACAGAATGATAACCTGTTTAGATTCAATACTGCACTGTCTGACTGTTTATTTTTTTGCGGCACTGGCAGTCGACAGTCGGACTCAGTCGGTAGTGGCACTACACTGCACTGTACTGGCGGCTGGCGGCTAGCGGCTGCCGCGTGCCGATCGATCCGGCCATCTCCATTCATTCGATGTGATGGCTGCCATCACGTCCAATTCAAGTCGACTATTAAAGTCAAAGCATTGTTTATTCTGTGATATCCCATACCACCATTAGTACCCCCCCCCCCAAAAAAAAGAGAATGAAACAAGTTAGTGACGTTACTCATTACATTACTATTGCCATTAATAATATTGCTTTTTTCACTTTCATGTAGATCTAGATCTATGATGTTGCATGTTGCTCGTGATCAATAATTTTTAGATTGATAAGATTTGTTTGAACACACCCTAACGTTATTCTATGCACTACTTATGCCCATGTCTCTTTTTTTTTGGGGGGGGGGGGAGCACATGCAGGATTTTTATGCAGTAGTTTTTGTTCCACAACTGGATTAGTTTCTCCCTTTTGACATGCAAAAAAACAACAACAACACTGTCATGATGGTTTCAGGTTCATTAAATCTACATTTCGCATGACAAACAGTTTAACTACCCTCAATCACATTCTTTATGTTTTATAAAAATTATACTTTATAGTGTTTTTATTGTCTCCATCCTTCATGAAATGGAAATCTATTCAATTTTAGGCAAAATAACCAAACAAAAATCTTGTGCACTTCACCGGGGGGTGGGGGCAGTGTCATTACAATTACACCATGCGCGTGTATGGACTTTCAAAATGGACCCTTGAAAGTCGATCTCAGAATACCCTAAACAAGTATTCAAGTTTGAAAAGATACCCTTTTGAAGTAAACCTTCTGTTAAAAGTATACCCTTTTTTCCCGATTTTGGCGATTTTGATACCCTTTTCGATGTACGCGAGTACATCGTCCGACCATGAAAAACAACCCTTTTGTTTTTTCACACGCGCATGGATGGTGTACTTGTTGTAATGGCACTTGTTCCCCCGGGGCATTTCATAATACTTTTCGGATTCAGGAAAATACAAAGTACATGTACATGTACCTCTCCCACGCTCATACATTATGCGCCCTGACTCTGCACGCACAGTGTAATGTGTACGAGTATAAAACAATACATACACTGTCGATGTCTTTCACCTCAAGACAGGTGGCAATCACATCTCGTGATTTCATCATGTAGGCCCTATAAATGTAGTTCAGCACAAATATAATTTGTGAAAATGATATCCACTCTATTCCAACATTGAAATTCCCTAGAAAATCTTGACATTCTTAATAATGTATACGTTGGACCAAATGACTGCTTAATTTTAAACATACATTGTAGGTAGGCCTATATCCTTGCATTTTGTTTTAGAAATATTTCAGGTTGTCAAAATTATGGGGGGGGGGGGCAAAACGATATGTTTGAGATGCAAAATGATTGCCCCTGATCATATCTTTTCCTTGTTTATATCTGGAATAGAATCATTAGCAGTGAGTCTGTGTGGTAAATGTGACAAACATGGTAAGGCCTTAATTAACAAAATAAAACCTTGAACAATGAATGCCGAAAATACAAAAACATGAATGGCTCTTACTAGGTTGATGCGTTTGTAAAATTGATACAGCATGATACATGCACGGATGATGCATGTACTAGTGCAGGAAACTAGCAGAAAGTGTTGCTCTACTACATGTATGAGAATTCCGTTTCCTCCTTTTAAAGTGATAGGCTAACATTGTGGAGCTTCAATTTAAAAAATTGTCAAACTTTGATATCTGAGCTACATAGTAGTGTTCAAATGGACAAATAAACACCCTAGAATACAAAAGTTCGGAAAGTTACACTGCCAATGGCAAGTTATGCATGAATAAACAATTAAAACTCGGGGCTAGTTTTAATAGCCTAGGTGTACACACAGTAAGTCTATGGGAGGAAATGGGCAAGTGAATCTGGTCAACTTACGATATTCACTTTTTTAAAGCACTAAATAATCATTTTGAAATACAATTTTTTACAGGACTTCATTTTTAGACCTCATCAAAGACACTGGTAGCATGGGGAATCATGCGGCTCAGAGTTTTTTTTTTAACTGTGGTAAATGTTAGCCAATACCATTAAACAGTGCAAGTTTTTGAAGTCCTGTAATATTTGACTAAATTACTCTGTGCATAGCCAATCTTTTTAAATGATATTATGGCATCAAATTTCAAAACAGGACACTGGACAAATAACCAAAATAATGGATGATCATGTAAAAAAATGAAATATCTGTTGAATCCTTTCATGTTTGACTGTTAGTGCACCAGTGTGAGGTTGTGGTGTTAATTTTTATGTTTTGCATGTATTGTACATACACAAGTTACAACAAAAATAACAAAAAGTAAGTTAAACTTGACTAAATGGTATGGTTGGCCATACAGACATCCATACAATTAATATTACAGATTTGTTTTTGGGTTAATTTGACATTACCTTGCGTGACGTGTAAAAATTAAGCATTTTTTGTTCGTATGCAATATGTATAAATCTGACTAACTGTTTTGTGTAACTTTTCTTACAGAATTGGATTTTCTTGGCCAGATTTTGTTTTCTATCAGACATTGGCAGGCTACGTTTTCAGATTGACTACCCCAAGGTAAGAATGGTCATAATCCATTCCTGGTGGATTATAAGCTGATGCCATATATTTCACAGTGTAATTTTTGTGAATCGGGACTTGGACGGGCCTGCACTTCTGTACATGTGTGCAAGTCGCGTTCAAGCATCAGGATCGGAGGTAAATATCTTCACGCGTTGTCAATTTCACGAGTAGGACCCTTCTTGCGAAATTTACGGAAATAACTCCTTGCGAATAATATGGCGTACATGTATACTGTAATATATAATTGTTTATTCAATCATATAACTTCCTGTCTTTTTTTAGTTATCATAACAGTTCATGAAAGGATGGCTTAAAGATACGTGAGGTAAATTTGTCTTTATTGGACCAGACTCCAAAATGTGCAGGTTAGAGGTCCCGTGCAGCATCTAGACAGTCACATGCATATATTTTTATCTACAGCTACAAAAGAGATCAGTACAATTACATAAACTTCAAAATATGAATTACAAAACAGTTACAATGAGTGTGCCTTTTACCATAACAGGCCTTCAACTGGTCCTACTTTTCCTTTTTATGCCTCCGCAACGAAGTTGCCGGAGGCATTATGTTTTCGGGTTGTCCGTCCGTCCGTCCGTCCGTCCGTCCGTTACCGGATCTCGTTACCGCGATAACTTGAGAACCCCCAATCGGATTTTGATGTAACTAGGACCAAGTATGTACTATGAGCCACCAATGAACTGATTAGATTTTGGAGCTGAAAGGTCAAAGGGTCACCAGGCCTTAAATACAATACAGATTAGATCTAACTTGGCATATTTTTGCGTGATACCGATGGTGCACGATGGACACTTACCCGCACAAATTCACGATGCCAAATCTCGATTAAATCACTATAAAATCGCCGATAGTTTCACGATGACCTATCGCGTATTGAAAGTTGCGATCGTGAAAATGCACCATTTTATCCCGCAAGATCGGATCCGCTGCGGGTAAAATACCGAAGGGATCCTCGCACAACGCGGGGATCTCCGAGCGCAGTCAGGACAGTGCGCGGTTGTGACCCGGGGTCGGTGATACCCGATCGATCCGGCCGGACCAATGCAGCGCGGTGGCGTCTCTTTCATTGAAGTGCATGTATGTACGTACGTACATGTCCATGTCCGATATGAACTCTGTGTCTACATAGTGTTTGGGAAGATCGACGTTTAATGTGAAAAATGTCGCAAACATAATATTTTACTTGCAATGAGTTGCATTGTAATAGACGCAGACGGATTAAAAATAATAATAATAATGTCATACACGGAAATTAAGAACAAGTTAGAGTTAATCACCCGGTTTGCAGCGTAGTATTAGCATTTTGCGGACTCAAATTCTGTGAATCTACCGGAAGTCATTCAATCATAACTAGTAGCCAAAAGTATAACAGAATCTCGTTACCCCATGAACTATGAAATGAATTGCGCCAACAATCGAGTAGTCAGACTGACCTATGGCCGGAACCGGACGCATCTGTCCCCTGTTTGCGGCCCCCATTCGCCTGTGAACGGGTCCCGGTGTTTCGGGATGTGGAGTGCCTGCGGTGGTGTCTGCCCGGCTGCACGTGCCGGGGGCTGGTGCCATGGACACACTGTATATGAGAAGTTTCTTGTTTGGGTCTGAAAAGTGAATAGGCCTATACTAGTATTTTGTTGCAAACATTCATTTAATAATGTTACGTGAGTTTGGTGTCAATGTTTATATCTAAAGTCATAACATTTCAAAATAGGTGTATTAACTTGGCAACCTTGCTTCGGTAGAGTTAGCCGAGACAAAGTATCAAAATAAAACGAACGGATCATACTGCCGTCCGGGGCCAATCTCGCCAAGTGTTCAAGAATGCTTTTGTTGTCCCACCACTTAATTCACTATTTCATTGTAATTTGTTATATTTGTAATATAATTGTTATTTCTCCACGTTTTAATTGTATATTGTTTTTTATGAAATGTGGAAATAAATTGAAATTGAATGAAATTATAGTACATGCAATAATGGACGGCAGTATGATCCCGTTTTATGATTTTATTTTGATACTTTGTCTCGGCTGCTCTACCGAAACAGGTTGCAAGTTAATACACCTTATTGTAAGACACACCCTCCGGACCTCCGTGAATCACTTGTCAACGTGAGTCGGATTTTCAGATACCATGACGCAACTGTGTGTCTCGACTATGAGGGACCATTTTGTTACAATGACTGTGCCTGGGCCTATTTAACGTATACAACTGACGCATCCCATTCACCATGCTTGTGACGGACCAAATGCTTCCATGACGGTAACCCTGCGTCATTATTTTGTGGTAAATGACCCACCCATGACGCACCATTCCCGTGGGGTCGAGGGTGTGCATTTACAATTGAACTTTTCTGATATTATGTTGTCTGTCTGTTTGTCCCAATGTTGTTTACTTGTTTGCTATGATTGGAATATGAGGTTGAGTTTCAATTTTGTAAACAGAAATTATGAAATTATTCTCGTTCCGAATGTAAACAAAAATGGTAAACAATTATTTGCATGGTGTTCTTGACGGAATATATTGCCCTATACTCATTCTGATATTGGTTTTTTCTGCTGTCGGATGTTTCTTTGCTTCTTTGCTACAATGTATGATTGGAATTGTGAATTGTTGAGCTTCAAATTTATAATGAAATTAGTGTATGTAAAAATGTTATCATTTAAATGCTAATAAAATTGGCAAACAGTTTATTTATTCGAGTATTTACTTCGACACCTACACTAATGTTTGATTACATTCAATATTATTTTACTGTAATGTGTATTCCTGAATTTTCGTCATTATTCTACGTGATAAGTAATGATTTAATGCCAATATTTCCCCATGTTTGATTGATTTTCACGATTTGCAATAACTAAGAATCAAAGACAAAAATAAAACAAAAACAATGCAGCTTTATGTAATACCCGTTGCGCGTACCACATCCCCATGTCGAGAATAGGCTTGAGCACTTGATGTCGTGCAATATTGTTCATCGACATCACCGCATTTAATTATACCACCACCATCAAATTCATTGCTGATCATAAATTTATCCAAGCCATCTCCATCGACAAATACCACCACACCAAATTAGTGATCATAAATCCATAATTCATCGACATCACATTACCACAGTGTCGTCCACACCCACCACCGCCGCCACCACCATCACCATCACCACGAGTTCACGACCACTAAATCTTTGTGATCATGCAAATAAAATTCAAAACATATACATGTAATTCATCGACATCACCACATAACCACTCCCACGCACAACCACACCAAATCATCGATGTATTACATGTACATGTCAGTTAAGTCCAGGTTAAAAATGCATGACGCGGATTATGCAAATCTGTGCCCCTTGACTGATTTGTACGTATACATCATGAATAGGAAAATATGAAATGTATTGGTAACGGTCAACGTGTACCAATACATTTCATATTTTCTATTCATGATGTATACGTACAAATCAGTCACAGGGGCAAATTTGCCATAATTCCCGTCACGCATTTTTCTGGACTAAACTGACATGATTATGGCCGATTTACACCAAAAGGCCGGCCCGAGGCGGCCTCGGGCCGGCCTAAATTGGAGGCCGAGGCCCGCAATTTTGTGCATTTACACCAAATATTAGGCCGGCCCGAGGCCCCCTTTCTAAAAAAATTCTCCGCATTGTGTCATCCTATTACAAATCAGCATTTCTTTTGTGCGCGATTCCATACACATTGCACGTGTAACTCTTGTAGAGAGTCGATTAAACAAAATGATTGCGTCAGGAATGAGATTGTGAAGTAAATAATAAACAGCATATTTTTCATTACGTGTCGTGTTGATGTTGCATACACATAATGCAGTTCGAACAACAGTTTATAAAGACAAAAATGGATATTTATAAAGAATATAATTGTCATGTATTTTGATGCCCTGTTTATCAAATTTACGATGGTTGGTTGATTGGTTTGATTGGGTTTGATTACGTTTACCTGCCGCTACACACACCGGAAGTACGGTCCGGGCATTGTTTGGGCATTGTGTATACGTAACAGCGCGCATCACGTGGTAATTGGAGCGGCCGAGGCCTCCTTTTGCATTTACACCAAATATAGGCCAGCCCGAGGCCGGCCTCGGGCCGGCCCGAGAACTACCTCCAGAGTGGAGTCCAAATCGGGGAGGGCCTCGCGGCCTCCTTTGCATTTACACCAAGCTTTAGGCCGGCCTCGGGCCGGCCGAGGCCGGCCTTAAAAGCTTGGTGTAAATCGGGTCTATGTTCTCGAACAACAGCTGTATCTCATGAATATTAACATCCACACATTCACTGCAAATACCTGGAAAAGCAGAACAGTGAACGTACTCACCATCACCCCCATCACCCTGCACAGGAATGTTTATTGTTCTATAGGTTTGCCTTCCTTTCTCACGACTTCAAAAGTATTGGGGGGAAACATTTTTGTCATTAACATCATGTTCTCTTTTTTTCGCGAATTATAACAATGCCTCTTTTTAATCCAAACCAGCGTGCGTAATGGAGTCAGATGTCTGCGCACCGAAGTTGCTATGGCAATGCAATTCATTGGGGCCCCACAGGTGGATCGAATGATACGCTGTGACGCTCAAGCCATGTGGGAACGTGATATTGGACATGGATCGAAGAATTGGAAATGTCGTGTCATATATCAAGATTTGATGGATCATGATGATAAATGTTGATGTATAATATGAATTGGTCATGATGCTGATAACTATGAATGATTATCTGATAATGATGATGTGATGTTGTCGATATTTATAAATGATCATGATGTTGATGATGATGAGGTTGATGATTATTAGTATGAATGATCATGATGATGTTGATGACCTGATGTTGGTTATGATAATGTGAATATTTGATGATGATAATAATAATAATAATAATAAAATAATAAATAATAATAATAATAATAATATAATAATAATATGATAATGATGTGATTGATGATAATTGATAATAATAATAATAATTGATAAAAAAATAATGATAATAATAATATCATCACTTGTAATACTAAAAATTAATACTATTATATTTTCCATCAACTTCGAGGGATGATTGGGATTGAATGCATGTCACCCCCCCCCCCCAACCACTGAAATCAGATTTTATTTCCTTACCCTTCATATAAAATTCCTTTAACCATGCCATAATTGTAAAATTGTAATCAATTCACTGCAAATACCGGGGGAAAAGCAGAACAGTGAAACGTACTCACCATCACCACCATCACCCTGCACGAGGATGTTTATGTTCTATAGTTTGCCTTCCTTTCTCACGACTTCAAAAGTATTGGGGAAACATTTTTGTCATTAACATCATGTTCTCTCTTTTTCCGCGAATTATAAACAATGCCTCTTTAATCCAAACCAGGTGCGTAATGGAGTCAGATGTCTGCGCCGAAGTTTGCTATGGCAATGCCAATCATTGGGGCCCACAGGTTGAATGCGAATGATACGCTGTGACGCTCAAGCCATGTGGGAACGTGATTGGACATGGATCGAAGAATTGGAAATGTCCGTCATATATCAAGATGATGATCATGATGATAAATTGTTGATGATTATAATATGAATGGTCATGATGATGTGTGATAATATGAATGATTATCTGATAATGATGATGTGATGTTGATTTATAATGATCATGATGTTGATGATGATGAGGTTGATGATTATTAGTCATGAATGATCATGATGATGTTGATGACCATGATGTTGGTTATGAATAATGTGAAATATTTGATTGATGATAATAATAATAATAATAAATAATAATAATAATAATAATAATAATAATAATAATAATATAATAATAATAATAATGATAAAAAAATGATAACAAATATTATATCATTCATCATGTAATACTAAAAGTAATACTACTATATATTTTTCCATCAAACCTCGAGAGGATGATTGGGGATGAATGCATGTCACCCCCCCCCCCACCACCACCACTGAAATCAGATTTTATTTTCCTTACCCTTTTATAAAATTCCCTTTAACCGTTGTCCATAATTGTAATCAAATCTAATCTAGTCAAGCATGCTGTTGATTTTGTTTTTGATTGATGCGAGTTTGGAGTTTTTTATCCTTGTATGTTTGAACATCTAGGCCATTATTCTGATACTTCCACTTTGCTTTAAGTGAATAGTGTGGATATTATAATACCATAACACTACATTGTCGTTATTTTCGACATCCTGCAATCTTGAAGCGTCAGTCTGATGGTCTGATCGTCGATAAACAATTTCCTTCCTCAGCTTCAGCCGTTTTATCACAAAGGATAGGTCAGTCACCAAATCACCTTGTTCAGAATCAGAGAAGCGAAATGACCCTGCAGTGATCATGAATCGACCCCGGACCAGGTTTGAGATGAAAAGAAGTCTTATTTTCTTGTAAATGTCATTATGTCAGTCTCTGGCAATACACCAGGTCGAGAAGTGTTCAATTATTTAAAATACTGTAGTTTCAGATCATTTTAATATCTGACGTCGTTTAGTTAAGTTAAGTTAGTATTTGGATACTGTCAAACGGAAAGTGTTTGCAATAATGGTCGAGTATTTTTAATGAAAGCAGTCCCTACATGCAAAAAAGAAACCATCAAACCTGCATGTACACAGTATAAACCTGGGTAAAATCATCGAACTCTTCGACACCTGGAGACCCGATTTAAAATGTGTCCTTGTTTTTGTTTCCACTGAAATATAACTGTTGTGTGTAACAACATTTTGCCCAAGTGTAAACAAGGGTACTGATACGGCGTCCTTATCCTCCTGCCCAGAGTCGGTGACCGATGATACTTGATTCTTGGTAATGCATAGTCTGATTCACAGACCCACTTGTTGCGCCTGGGCTCGAAGCGCCTGGGGCACAGCTTCTACAGTGCTAGTCTTACAGACGAACGTTACGAGAATTAATGCATAAGGAGAAAAGAAAATAACACGTTGTAAAACAGACTAGTTAATACGCCACAATTGAATCAGTCTGGATTTTCAAGTGGGGTGAGCTCTTGAGCTTGTTCTCATTTCATGTTGTCAATTAATTTTAATATCTAATTTCTAGGTTCTTCAACACATGATTTGTCTCCAGGGGAATTTCATTATTATTATTATTATTATTATCATTATTATTATATTTATTATTATTCTTATTATTATTATTATTATTATTTCATTTCATTATCATCAATTGCTATTTCATAAAAATGATGGTTATTAGTTCATTATGATTATTAATGATTTGTTATTCTATATAACGGTAAATGATATTGAAAACAATTAATTATCATCAACAAAGAAAATAGCACAATTACATGAATAAGAACATGAATTATTAAAATAACTCATTGATCATATTCACCAAAATTTTAGAGAAGGAGGAGGAGGAGGAGGGTGAAGAAGAAAGCGAGGAGGGGAGAAGAAGAAGAGAAGAAGAGAAGAAGAAGAAAGAAGAGAAAGAAGGCGGAGGAGGAGGGGGAGGAGAAAGACGGGGCGAGAGTTACAGGGAGGAGAGAGGAGTAAAAAGAAAGAGTCAAGGAAGAAGGAGCCAAGGAAGAGAAGAAGGAGCCAAGGAGGAAGAGAGAGAATAAAAAGCAGAATAGTTCTTACATTGTCATTGTAATTCTTTCATCTTCTGTCCCTAATTCCTCTTCCCTCCTGTTGTCTTTCTCCCCCGGCCTTACTTATTTTTTTCCTTCTTTTATAAACTATTATTGTTGCCGTTTTGCTATGTTTTGTGTTTCTTCCAACTGCGGTCTAATTCCACACTTAGGGTATTGGCATTTTTTTTTTGGGGGGGAGTGGATTTGGATGAAAAGGAAAAAACTCTGACTGATTCTTAACAGAGTACAATTCCGTCTGCCGTCTATAAAATAGAATGGGTGGTCAAAATCGATTTTTTTTTTTTTTTTGTGGGGGGGGGGGGGCATGTTATTAGAGACGCAGACGGAGTTGAAAAGGGAATTATTATTTCATTATACCGGAAAGAAGGTGGAAAAAGTTAAAGAAGGGGAATTGGTGTTGGCTCAGTTGTTAGAGCGTCCGGCCTCACCACGGAGGTCGGCGGTTCAGCCCCGTTCAAAACCGGCCGCGTCAGACCAAAACATGGGAGTTGCTGCTACCCTGTTTGGCGTTCAATGATTAAGGGATAGAGCAACGTCGATCTGGCGCTGCCTCAGTGGCTGTCGGGCCCACGATAAATTGGGCAAATAAATTTTCAGAGGATTTTTATTTTGAACAATAAAATTTGGATTATGGATTATTAAAAAGGGGAAAGGAAAAAGAAGAGGGGGAAAAGGAGCAGAAGGTATTTATTTATCATTGTAAATTGTAATTCCTTCCTGTCGTTACCTTCCTCCAGTTATTCATTTCTCTTCCCCCTCCTCCACCTCGTGTTTTTCTATCCTTTTGTGGACTTTTAAAATTTCTTCTTCCTCTTCGATTGTTGGTTTCTCTTCCTATTTTCATTTTATTATTTGTTGTCATTTTCAGGCTTTTGTATGTTTTGTTTCGTTCCGGTTGGCGCTACTTTTTATTGGGGGGGGGGGGGGAGTGAAAAGGAAAATCTCGGACTATTATGTTGCAACTTCAATCTGTGTCTTTTATAAACTTGATAGAATGTTTTTTTTTCAAAGATCGACGGTTATGTGAAATATTTCGCAAACATCGATTTCATTAGCAATGTTATTTTTAATATCAACGCTATATTTCATAAATGAGGAAAAATAGGGAAACAGTGAGGGGAAGAAAGGAGGGAGGAGGAGGAGGAGAGAAAGCAGAATAGTAATTCTCTTATTTGTGTGCTGTTGTTTTGTTTCGTTATGCTGTGAGTGGGTCTACTCTTTTATTTGAATTATGTACGGATTAAAGAAAAAAACCCAGACTGCATTATATAATAACATAAAATATAAACTCCGTTGTGTACTATTGGTAAACTGCCATGACGTTTGGTCGAGACACTCGAGACCTATATTTTATGTGAAAAAATGTTCGCAACAAGATTTTGACATGAAATAAATAGTTGCAGACGAAGTTAAAAATGAAATCAATATTTTTTATATGCATGAAGGTTAACTGCAGAAAGAAGGAGAAGATGAGGATGAAGAAGAACGAAGAAGAGGAAAGACCGGAGACGAAGAAAATAAAAAAAGGAAACGAAGAGAAGTACAGTGGAATCTCGATATAAGAGGTCGGATATAACAAAATCCGATATAACAAGGTGATTTTGCAGGTCCCAACTCTTTATATTTCTTTGTTTTTGGACCGTGATATAGTGAGGAAACCTGTATATAACAAAGTAATTGTCATGGCTTTTAGCTCCTGTTATAACGAGGTTCCACTGTATAAATAATGGAAGGCGAAACAGAAGATTATACAGTAGTTGTTGTCATTGCAATTTCTTTTTTTCTATTTTACATGTATTCTTCCCCTCACTCATCTTTCCAATCTTGCTCCTCCTTCCTCCTCTTCTTTTCATCTCCTCCACGATCCTTCTTGCCTTTCTTCTTTCTTTACTTGATTTTGTTTTCGTTCCGTTTGGGTTTCTTCGTTTTGTAAACTTTTACTTATGGACTAACATTCATCAACAATTCAACATCATTCAAAATCATCGAGCAACAGCCATTCATCATCATCATATCAGAATCACCATCATTCATCATCATCATTCATCATCATCATCATCATCACTGTCAATCGATCATCCCAACATGGTTTCAGGCATCACAGTTAATTTCACACCATGGACGTGTGCCACCGACACCGGCTGCGTGGGGGCCGCAATGATTGACATTGACCATAGCAACCAGCTTTGGGTCAGACATCGACTCCATCAGGCACTGGTTTGGATATAAAAAAAAAGGCATTGTTAATGGCATTGTTTATAAAGCGATCACATTAAGATTCCATGGAAATGTTACAGGAGATGTTTTCATAATTTCATTTGCAGTTGAAAGTAAAGGCATGCGAGGCTCCTCCCATGGTATGCGTGATGGTTATGCAAAAGTGCATCCGATTGTGACATGAAATAAAGTGTTCAACAATTACTGTATTTCATATGTATATTATGATGTGAAAATTGTAAATTGGTACAATGTACAATATTAACTGCACACTGTGGTGTTTACGTGGTGATGTTGTGGCGACGAATTGAATTGGCATGGATTTCCAAAGATTCGGTGTGGTGGAATGGACGACAGGCGGGATGTGATGTTGATAAAGATAAATTGGCATTATGATCGCGATGATCAGGATTTGGTTGTAGACGAATGGAATCGTCTCCCTTTAAATCGGCTGACATCAGTCGAGCCCAACCTAAAGGAGCAGATTCCACGCGTGGAGTTAGTCGGTGGTGGTGGTGGTCAGGTGGTATGTGGAAATGTCGAAGATGTGATTATTGATTTTCAACAATGGGATCTCGGATCTGTATCTTCAACATTCTGGTTCTTTCATTTCGGATCAGGACTCAGGAGAGACGTGGACAGGGACGGCGTTCAAATATAGTGTAAATACAGGGAAAATATAAGCAATACACATGCATTCATCAATGTAGTCCTATACTCATTTGCATAGGTGTCAGAACAGGTATAACCGCTATATACTTTACATGTCGTCAGATAGACGAACAAATATCATAAAGACACCTTCCACTGAGCAAGCTCATGCTAATTCCATCAGTAGATTTATCAATTTTT
>JZLH01S0581265.1:38757-55460 GCA_001188425.1 Eucidaris tribuloides | reverse complement strand
TTTAACAGGAACAACATCTTTCGTATAATAATTGTACGTTTAAGAGGAAATGCTAGACTGTAAAATTGTCATAGCAGAAACCAAAAACAGTATATTTGATTCTGATATTAAGTTTGCAAACATACCCCGCAGAACTAGGGGAAAGATAAGTCATGCCCTTAGGCTATTGATGAAGGGCATGTCTGTGAAATCTAGGGGTTAGTAATTACCTAGAATTTGAAAAATGCAAAAGAAAAACAATAGCCGTTTAGTGTACGTTGTATGGTAGGATTTTTTTCTCGCGAGAAAAAATTCAATCAGAGTCTAACGGTCACTATAATTCCACTAAAACTTAGTTTCTAGCACCTACATTTTGCTAAAGGTTCCCAGATGGCATTGTCTTCTAAATGCCATTGTATTTACAAAATGTTAATTTTTAGTCATGCAAAAGAGATCCACTGCCTTTAATAATTGTATCCTCAATTGATTACTTCTTCCTATCTCACCATTTCCCTTTAATATTTGCAAAATATTCACGGAATATAAAACACAAGTTAGGAGAGAGTTTCTGCTTTCCTTTTCTGCTGGTAGAAAAAATGTATTTTTTCCAAAACAGGCTGCATGGATCAACCAAGCTATTAAAATGCATTGATACCAAAGTTGGAAAAACTGAAGATGGATTCTTAAGTTTTCTTATATACATGTATGTATTACAATGAATGTTGTTTGTCACAATTATGGAAATAAGTTAAGAGTAGAATTAGTCCTCAGGGAAGTACTTTAACATAATATTTAAAAGAATGGTAGCTTTTCATTCACTATTTATTCAAATATGGAGATCTATTTTTCTTTCGATCAAATTCTGAATTTGCATTTAATTGTGTAAATTTTCCCAAATTGTGCCGAATAGTTCGAAAATTAGCAAATCAAATGAGAATAAAATTCAATTGTTTTTGGCCTAAGGAGTAGCTGCCGTACATTCATTCTGATTGTTTTGATGGTGATTAATATGAATTTGATCGCTGTAAGCGATAGAAAGTTAAAATCTTTTAGCAATTCAGATTTCTCACCATTTTGTGTGGCTATTATATCTGTAGCATTGTTTTGCCGTGAAGCTTGATTTGTCCGAGGACCAATACAGGTGAATCATTAAGGACAAACAATAACTGCCTTGTGAATTCTAAAGCTAAATAGAATTCTGAATATGTTTATGGTATCAAATGGCTGAGAATTAAAAGAAAAAGTATGAATAAATGTTGAGTGTTTAACCTAGTTTGAATGCTATATTTTTATTTGGGTACTAAATTATTCAATGGAAAATAAACTGCCACATATTCCAGTTTTCAATGTTGCAATGTTATCAAATGATTGAGAATAAAAAATAAATAGAAATAATTAATGATAAGTATAAAACTAGTATGAATCCTAAATTTGTATTGGCACTAACTTATTTAATGGAAAGTAAACTCCAATAAGTTATTGCAGTTTTCAATGTAACTGCAACATTTAAAAAAAAATAACAAATATCTTATTTTGACCTTACTATTCAGAATTATTTGAAGATTTTATGTATTTCTTAGTTCCTTTTAGTTTTCTTTTGATCTTTTTTTTTCTTAACTCATTCCTTTATCTCTTAAAGTGCCACAGAAATGACACCTCTATGGATATTGTATGTATTGTGTGGTACATACATGTACTTGTGACATCGGCATGTTGAGAGTTAATTATGTGATTGTGTTCCCGGCAGAAAGACATTAATACTATGTAAAGTGTGTAGTCTTCATGCCCTAATGGTTGGCACACAACGTTGTATTAGTGTATTGTAAAAATAGATGACATTTCATCGGTTGGCTGGCAGAAGGGCCCTAGCATATCCTCGGTGCAGAACCAGAAGGGCGTTATCAGTGTACAAAGTCAATGGCATTAACGCCTTTCTGGTCGTCAATGTATTTAGCATTAACGCCCTTCTGGTTCTATACCGACGATATGTTCCTGGCAGGAGGGCCTTAACACTAAATTGTCTCTAACCTCAAGACCATTTTTTTTTCACATGAAATCAAAGTAGTATGATACTTTTAGATCCCGTCAGTTTGTTGAGTGAAAATATCAAATAAGGCAATATTTTTCAAAGTAGAGAAAATAAA
The DNA here is from genome assembly GCA_001188425.1 of Eucidaris tribuloides. Classification (NCBI taxonomy): domain Eukaryota; kingdom Metazoa; phylum Echinodermata; class Echinoidea; order Cidaroida; family Cidaridae; genus Eucidaris; species Eucidaris tribuloides. The sequence continues at coordinate 53,337 of JZLH01S0581265.1, read as the reverse complement.
TTGTAAAGGCCCTTCTACCAGGAACATATGCTAAGGCCCTTCTGCCGGACAACCAACCATTTCATTGTTTTGCCGTGTGTTTAGACTGGTCAGTCAATGTGTGAACCAGCTGTCATTAAGTCGGACCCAGTCTGCAGGAACCTACAAGTTACATGCAGTAATTCAGTTAAGATGGTCAACGTGATAATACAAAATGACCATCATCCGAGTTTCCATCCCCAGAATCATATCAAACGAAGAAACTCGTACGATTTCTGCTTAATTTCATTCCCCTTATCTCGCTCTCGACACTTATATCCCGTAATTTATTCAAATGTGTGCGAAAGAGTTTGTCCATATCCTCCCAAACCCGAAGGCCGGGGATCTCATTTAAAATGCGACACCAAACGGGAGGGACAACTCTTCGGTCTTAAATCGCAGACTGTGCTTCCGAATGTTGTTCGTCTAACATGTTGTTTGAAAGCTGCTGTTTTGGGAATCATACACTGTTGTGCTGAGCCAGGCCTGGCTGGCTTTTAGTTCGTACGAGTGTCTATATTCCTGTTGCAGTGACTTAGTGAAGGTGCGCTGCCACGTTCACGTTTGGGACGAGTCGCGACTGTGCCTATCTTCATCTCGAACGCAGTCATCTTGACAGAATTTTCCGGTGCCACAACTAAAATGTTGGATTTAATGTGAGATCTTTTCCATCATTTGGGGGATTATGATGTTTGTTTGGGCATTTAAATGCTGAGAGTATCTTGCTAGCAAGTGTATGCTTAAAGTTTACCATTGACTTGTGTGATTATAATCTACTATTGTTAATTGCATTGTTTTTTTATCATTATGTTCGTAACTGCTGCCAGATGATGCTATGACACAGTAGTACCTGCTCATGACATGCGAGAGGCTCGTGACCAATACCACAACTGCTGCATCCTTTTGGCTATCATGCTCTTGCGCTTGCAGTTTCTCTTCTTCCTCCTCCACCTCCTCTCCTCCCCATCCCCTCCTCTTCATTTCTTTCTCCTCCTTTCATCCGCCACCACCACCACCGCCTTTTCCTCTTCCCCATCCTCCTCCTCTCCTTCCCCATCCTCCTCCTCTCCTTCTTTCCCTTCCTCCTCTCATCTTTCCTTCTTCTTCTTCACCTCTTTCTCCTGCTTCCCGTGGACCTTGAGTATCACCACCACCTCCTACTCCTCTACTGCATTCCTCCTGTCCCTCATCCTCTTTCTCCTCCTCCTCTGCCTTCCTCCTTCGTCCCTCGTCCTTTCTTCCTTCTCTTGCTGTACCTCTTTCTCCTACTTCCCCTCCTCTATTCCTTCACCACCACCATCACCTCCTCCTACTCTTCTACTCCACTTCTCCTCTCCCTCCTCTCTATCCTCTCCCTCCTCCTCTTCTACTTTCTCTTCCTCCACCACCTCGTTTCGTCTAAAGGCCACCGCACACTTCACGATTTTCCGTCGTAGACTAACTGACTTGGATCCAAAATAATAAAAAAATGCTTATAATTTCGTACACACTGATTTATTTCAGATCCAAATCGGTCAGTCGTGCGACGGAAAATCGCATGGTGTGCGGTGGCCTTTAGTCGTCCTTCATCTCCTTCTCCATCTCTTCTATCTCCTCCCATCTTGCTCTTCCCATCTTCCTCTCATCCTCCTCCTTACTACTACTACTACTAACTACTACTACTACTACTACTACTGCTGCTACTACTACTACTACTACTACTGCTACTACTACTACTACTACTACTACTACTGCTACTACTACTACTACTACTACTACCACTACTACTACTGCTGCTATAAGTACTACTGCTGCTGCTGCTGTTGCTGTGTGAGATATGTTGTAAACTTTCACAAAAACTGACTTTTCAGCCCCATTAAAAGCTTTTTGAGGGATAAAGATTTAGATCTTTACGTTATAAATGATCGATTTCAGGGTGTACAAATCATGGGCACAATTTTTAATTGCCATATGTGTTGTATTGTTTGAAATGTTGCTATATACATGTAGTATACTGCCAATTAAAGACACTATATAACACTGTGGAAGACCCGTTTAAAAAATTTTCGAACTTTGTTATCGTACGTATCTGACAGTGTTTGAATGGACAAATGAACACCCTAGAACACAAAAGTTTGGACAGTTATGCTGTCACTAGTACAATATGTTTTGATACAAATTGGCGCATTAATTTTATATCGGGTGATAGGAAATTCTGCAACACAGCAGTCTATGGAGAAAAGCTGGAATGGTCTCTAAGGATTTTGACTTATTTAAAACACTTAATGATTGTTTTACACTGCATATTTTTTCAGGGCTTCATTTTTAGACCGTATCAAAGACACTAGTAGCATGGGGAATCATGTAGCTCAGAGTTTTTTAAACTGAAACATTGTTATACAATGCCTTTAAATCACAATGCTATTATCTGTTGTCTTATCCTGCTGGGATCTTATTACAGAATGTCATTGTCATTATTTATTCACTGTGGAGGTACATGTATTTTAGACCTTCATTGTTGTATGATATGTAAGTTCCTCCTACAGCTCAATCGCTTTGTGATGTAGACATACTCGTGTTCAGTGTATTTGTATTATTTTGTTTCACATTCAGTAAACAAAGCAGTCATATTAGCTTCCACCATTCAAAGGGAAATAAAAACTATTTGCAGCTTCGTCAGTATCAATAACATATCCAATGAAATACGGTATATGCTGAATATTTTGCAGTGGTTTTATTTTCGCGAATTTTGCAACTTACTGAACGCAACAATTTTCACTTCCTGATATATCTGTAGAAAGTGAATGCAAATAAAATAAAATCGTGAAAATATACTCTGGCCAATTCCCCATCTTGATGCAAAATCGTGAAAATTTATGTACATGAAATACATAGGGTATACAGTAATGTTTGTAGCATTACATTAGGTCACTGTCACATACAGGTAAATGACATGATTGGGGGTAGTCTTCATTTTGGTGTAAAACTATACTTTTCAGGTGACTCAGTTTTAATCCGAGGCCAAAGCCACAAAAATTGACAAATAGATAATCAAATTGGAGAGAAACTATTTTAAAATCAAGTAAACTATGCAAGGATTCCACTGCGAAAATTTTGTAGTCAAAAAAATGACTTAATTTAAGATCCATCTGTATGCCTTGTGACAGACCAATTTTCTGTGTAGCTTTCTATGGGATTAATTTCTTTTGGGGCATGAGAGAGATAAAGTGCTGGTATGTTCATGCTTGATTCTCCTTAAATAAACAAATTCAAGACAAATCCTTCCAGCCCGAAGATACACTCCAGCTAGTGCATAGACTGGTATATCTTTCAACCAGTTTGGTTCAAGAGGCATTTTAAAAAAAATTTCCCAATCATGTCACTGCCTTTTAATATGCTACATATATTGTGATTCTGTATATTATTTGCATCCGTCATTGATGCTCTTTTAACTTTAAAAAAGCAAAGACAAAAAACAAACAAACTAAAAGAAACGTGAATCACGCCTCAAGGCCTCAACAGAGGACTTTTAACATTTGCTCATTATGACGTAAAGACTTCACAATGAGTCTTTCGAAGATTCTTGGGAAATTAACTTACCCAGTATGAAGTCTTATTGTCCTGATACCACTTGGCCAAGAAGTTTATGAATTCAGAATTTGTTCAGCCTTGGTCCATATATAATGCTTTTTGATTTGTGGGAATGATAAGCATGCACGCATCTCGTAGGTTTCACAAAGTTTAAGAATACCAATAACGACCCTACATCTATTATATCTCTGATTGTATTTTCCGCCCCTGATGACAATCAGTTCGATTTCCCATCCTTGTCGCGATATCATCTGTTTCATTAACAGCCTCGCGTCTTTCTCGCTAATGGCGTAAAATGTACTTAGAGTATATTTATATATGAAAGGATGTTGAGTGGAGGTCATGTGTAGAGGACGAGTCCATCAAAGATAGGCTGTCTTTACACGGCGGGTGAAACGTGTTTGCAAACACGATTGCAAATGGCAAACATTCTAATTACAGTATTTTTGGCCATTTGAAAGCAAAACAAGAATCATGATTGCAAATGAAATCGTGTAATTCAAATCATGCCCCAGAGGCGTTTTTAATCGCCATCCTCCCAAATCATATCATGTTTTCCTCATGTGAACGGCTTGATCTCTGAAACACGATATGGGAGGCAATTGAAACTTTTGTTAAAATACCACATGGTTGAGGGAATGTACTAAATGTATGCCATATAATTCACCTGCATTTATTTTCACAATTTTTTGCTTTAAAACTGAGAATTTGTGAGGGTTTATTAGTGTGATTTTATTGCATTTTCATTCACTTTATACAGTTATCAGGAAGTTAAAATTTTTGCTGATGTTTAGTCGGAAAATTCACAAAAATAAAGCCATTCATCTTATATGGTACCCTCAGCCGTGTAATTCATCTGGTGTGCGGTCACTGCGATTGCAGTTGTGTTTGTAATCATGATTTGGCCAACTGTGTGAACACAGCCATAGAGGCTTGATGATGCAGATAGTATCATTATATTGCCCTTGATTAATCTCCATGAAGTATAGATTGGCTTTGTCATATCACTGTGAGGTAGCTAAACTCGGAAGCCATAATGGAATTTAAATAAAAGGAATTAACAAGGTCAGGAGACGTAGCTGGATCAGGAGTGAGGATGATTGTGTCTCGAATCTTGCAATGGCACTGTTTACACCGCCATTACCAGTCTGATAGTCAGTTGTGTCTTTGCAATCATGATTTGGCCAACCGTGTGAACACAGCTGTAGAGGTTCCATAACACAGATTGTATCCTCAGAATGCCCTTGATTAATCTCTATGAAGTTATAGGTTAGCATTTGTCATATCACTGCGAGGTATCTAAAGTCGGAAGCCATAATGGAATTGGAATGCAAAGAATTAACAAGGTTAAGAGAAGCACTGGGTCAGTAGTGTGGACGTTTGTGTCCCGAATCTTGCAAAAATGACACGAGATGTATCTCCTCCATGTTGAAATGATTGTGTTGTCATTGCATCTTGATGTGCAATCTTTGGGATGGGGGGGGGGATGGTTGGTGGTGTGGGGGGAAGGTGGGGGGATAATTTAGTAGTACGCTTTGATGTTTGGATGATGTGTTGCCAACATTATCACATTTTCAGCAGCAATTTAATAATAATGATGATAAAAATAATATTGATGATGATAACAGTACTTGTAGTGGTAGTAATAATAATAATAAATCACATTCTTGGCACTTATTGAAACAACACATTTACAAAGAAATTAAACATATACAATGTACGTACAAAAAACTTATATAATCATATTAGATAGACGTAGTCCACAAATTTATTCAGATTTTGGCAGGTCACATTTTGTACTCATTTTTGGCGAGTTTTCTGTGCTTTGATACTGGGATTGATTGAAAATTGGGGGTGATTCATAGGAATGATCTACTTTCCCAACTTTTTGGTGAAGATCCTAATTTTCCTATTTTTCCTCTAAAAATCCATATTTTCCTACATTTTCCCACTTTTTGTCAACTGCCCCTCCCCCCTTTGCAATCTAGGTTTAATAGTTGTTTTTTAGTTGAGTAGTCTTTACAGGTTGTTGCCGAGAATACTGTAACTACCATCATCACCTGTTTCTGAAGGGAAAATCTGTTTCCACAGATTTTCGCTTTTTCGCCGATCTTAAAAAAAAAAATCTGCGTATTCCACATGTTTCAATTTTCTTCGGAGTTACCACTCCAAATTCTACTTATAAATATCCTACTTTTCTCCTGACTTTGGTGGAGTGAATCCTACTTTTCTTCTACTTTTGGAGAATTTTGCTCCTAATTTTCTCCTTCTTTTTCAACCACGCAGAGTTGAAGGCCTGTTCCTATCAAAACAAAAGTGATTCTACTGTACTACCCTCAATTCTCTTGTTGTCAATGTTCACTGAGAATTTTCACATGGCTTACCTATGTTGTAATGGCCTGTCATTTTTTAAAGACAATTTTATGACAGCCTGTTATTGCATTGCTAGATGGCGTCAGATGACAAAATAATAGTGTCATATTACAGATTCACCAATGATGCAATAGCAATCATGATATAATTGGATGATGGTGTTATTTTTAAGAAGTAAAGCAAGTGCAGGGTACAACAATTAGCTGACAGACAGCTTGGTCATTTTCATTGTAGGCAAACATCATCACAGTTTAATTTTATTGGCAAATATGCAAATATAGCTTTTAGGTCCCTAAAACTAATATACAGTATATGCAATATTATCATATTATTATATATTTAGAGATTTATCAAAATATGTGTTAAAGATGTATGAAATTAGAGATTATTCATTTAGTAAATATATTTTCTTTTTTCATATTTATAGATATCCAATAGTCTCTTCTATCAAGTTTCACTTACAAAACAAATGTTTGTTCGTACTTGAGCGAGCCTCGACTGTTGTCCAGAGTGTGAAAAATGATTTGTGGAAAATTAAAAGGAGAGGACACTGTCTGAATAAGAAATCCCATTCAAGCAAATGGTCCTTCTACATAAATTTATGCTTGAAGTAAATGTTATGATAGTCTTGAATTTATTTTGGCATTTTGTTTTGTTGTGAACTGATCTGGCCAGAGATGAATTAATATGATGATGTATATCTCAATGGTTGTAGAAAGTTCTAAAATATAATTGAATTTGAATGATTAAAGTGGCCTTATTTATGTGCTGTTTTGCTCCTGTCGGACTACACAATCATAAATCTGGGGTCCCAAAGTTTTTTCAAAAATTGAAGTCAATTCTTTGTGAATGTACACAAACCATGGTAATGTAATTACGATTTGATAACTGTCAGTTTCTTTTTTTTGGATGTGGCCGGTGCATGACTATGTCTGACGCTGTAGTAGTCACTGTTTGCAAGCTCGACCCACTGACAACAACGACACAGGAATGCTACGATAATAGGTCTATAATTCAATTAGTTTTATGACTGTTGATCTTCTGTATAGGTGTGACTGAGACAGTGTGACTGAGACCCTGTTCACACTAAGGCAAAATCATGCATGTAAACACGATTTCAATCGCAATAATTGACTGTACATATGAGAAAACGTTTTTGTGGACAACATGATGTGAATTTGAAATTTGAGATCAGAGGAATGGCCATATCTATGGGTACCCTGTCAATGCAACTGTGTACCAGATTGATCATATGGCTGTGACACATTTGTGCACATGCCCTCAATCGTGTGATATTCATACCTGCCAGCCAGTACGGATTTTTCCGGGCAGTTGTGGTCTTATTACAGTTATTAGGCAGTACGGTAAACGATAAAAAGGTTACATAAAAAAAATGAGATTAGAGTGCGAATGAGAAAAATATTTGAAACAGCTGAACCAAAAAAATTCTTATGAGAACATGAATAAAACAAACCTTTTGTTCTGTCACTCACCACTGAATGTAAACGCGCCATTTCCATTACAATTTGGGTATTGCATTAAAATCACTATAGTAACCAAAACATTTGGTTCAGTAGTTTCATTTATTTTGGTCATTATGTTCTATTCTTCTTGTAATCTACGTTTTTGTTGTTGAACGCACCGCCTAGTAACTGTAATAAGACCAGAACTGCCCTGGAAAAATCCAAACCATTTGGCAGGTATGGATATTCCAGTGGAAACTAATGATACATTTATAGTAGGGGGCCCGCACCTCACCAGGGGCCCTAATACCGCCACCCCGCGTAAAATGGAATAGAAGCGCGCTTAACAAACAATACGCGTTGGGTTGTGTGCAGTCATGGCAGTACGCTAAACACTTGCCACGATATTCCGAAACCACGCAAAATTAAACAAAACAGGAAATTTTGGATCGAAAATCATAAAATTATCAGAAACGCGTGTTACAGCTATGCGTTGATGTTTTTACATAGAGATCAGTGTAATCTCCGCGCGCGTCCTCAACGTTCATTGTCTATGGCGGAGCGGGGTGGCGAGGTGCGGGCCTCATTTCCAACGCGCAAGTAAAGTGACATTGTTCGTGTTTGACGGCGATAGCTACAAAGCAATCGCATCGATCACTGAACTTTTTACTCTATTGGAGTCTTCAGCATTTTCTCTTTATGTGAGTATAATTTCATAGAATTTGGATGACGTACTGAGTGCAAAATAGGCAAAAAACATTAACTATGGCGAGGTGCGGGACACCCGACTATACATGTACATGAACGTCACATAAGCTCTACCTCCCAAATTGTTTTGTTTGAGGAAAACTCAACATGATTTTCGAGAATCATAATTACAAAACACCTGAAGCAAATTTGAATTTTGTAATTTGATTTGCGAACATGATTCTAGTTTGTTTACACACTGGTACTGTAGTAAGAGTGATCACTGATTTTAATCATGTTTGCCATTATGATTTTGCAGCCGTGTGAAAAAGGTCTGACAGTAAGTGAGGTGATTGTTCAAACAAGACAGATCGAGGCATGCATGTACTTCATGTGGTGCTAGCAGGATGGTCGTGTCACAAATCAAAATTGAAATTAAATTTTGTTGAATTGAAGGAATTTCTCTTGATACCTGATCAGGTATTAGAGAACAATAAATAAATTAGCAATATATGATCAAATATTTACAATATGTGCAATAAAACAAACATCAATACATATGTAAAATAATAAAAAGATACAATTGAAAATCAAATTACGTGAAGTACCAAGAACAAATACTAGTAGAGTTTGATTGTTAATGTTAGATTTGTGCTCAGCCACTGTTTTCCAGTAAACTATGAACTAATTTAGTGCTTTGGAAATATAGCCAATAACATGAAAATGAATTTGATAACCTTCCTCCCCCTACCCCCTTACCCACTCTCTCCTATATATACACTTGTCAATAAAATTTGATTATATTACAAATATGTTTTGCAGTTATGTAGCTAAGAATTTTAAGGAGAATTATGTACATTTTAAAATTACAATTTTTGTTTTTATCTTTTGATAAATATTCAGTTGTTTTATTATTCTCATTTTCGTTTAATGAATTAATGTTTAAAATCGCATGCTCCTACATACAAAATTTTCTCAGTCTGAGTATTTTTCATAATAGAAATATAACAATGAAAAATAATCATGACAGCTGTTTCAGGGACATAAAAATTAAAGGGGAAAACATACATTTGCATGCATAAAAAAGATTCCTTTAAATATATTATCGAGGTATTTTAACTGTAATGTTGTACTTATATCACAGCTACATGTACCTTCATGATTGTTCTACTGTAAATGCTGTTTCAAGAAAGATTTAACCAAGTTCAAATGTATGTGTGTGTGTGTGTGTTCCATGTGGTATGTGGGTGGGTGTGTGTATATTTAGGAGCAATGAGCTCTGTGATAAAAGCTCACTGTATTGTGTGTGTGTGTGTGTGTGTGTGTGTGTTTACATATGTGTATTGGTGTGAGAGCTGTGCATTGACCCACTTCAAAAGCACCCACTATGTATACAACAGACTATGCACAGCGCACGCGAACTGACTCAAACCCAGAGTATAGAGCTAATATCCTAGAGTGCATACAATGTAGAGCCAGGCAGGCGAAGGGGAGAAAAGATCTCAACATACAAATTAATGCTGCATAGAGCACAGTACAGTACCTGACTGCCTGTAGTGCATACATGTGTGGTACCATGCTGGCTAGCTGTTATCGTAGCATGTGAGCAAATACCAGTGTCTCCGAGGATTAAAGGAATATATTACAGAGTTTGTGTCTCGGGGGCTAGTGTGGCTGCCGCAGGGCTACTGTCCCACTAGCCATGAGTCGTCTCAATTCGAGGTATGTGTGGCAGGTTGATTTTATTATTGTGTAGTTATGCCAGTGCAGTGAAACTGTGTACCTGCAGTGCACACACAAACAAAATCACATGCACACTGTAAGTCTCTCGATCTCTCTCACATGCGTACAGTACACGGTACAGTGATTTGTGTTGTGTATACTGTAGCTATGCAGCAATCAGTCAATTTCAGATGTTTTTGGCTAGTGTGGTTGCAAATTCATGATGTGTAGCTTAGCTTTGACTGAATTCAATGTAAATCGATGAGTGTATGACAGAATACATACACATGACTGCATGATTTCAAATATAAAATTTAATACCACAGTAATTCTGTGGATCGGATCCTAATTCCTAGCTACACCGGATTCAATAGTATGTAATAAACTTGTACAATAAATATTTTACTAGGTGTAGTACATATATGACGGAAGAAGAATAGTTGAAATTATTATTGGTAATTATTATTATTAGGCCTATATATTATTATTATAGTTATTATTATTATTATTATTATTATTATTATTATTATTATTTACTATTATAATTAGTAGTAGATATGAATATTATCAAATGTTATGATTTTTAGTTTTATTATTGATTACATAATTATTATCATCATCATTGCCGTATAACATTTGTTGTGGATTTACCAGTCCATTATGTGATTGTGACACTTGAACATGTATGTAATGCATTATGTGAAGTCTACTACATTCAAGGCAATATATCACTGCGTAGGCCTATGTGACTGTCCCATAGGTCTCCACTACAGTATGGCTAGATCACTGTGATTTGATCCGTGTATATGTGATATCTCGTAATTATGTGTATGTGACGAAAGTGCGTTCCGGTAAGTTGCATGTGTCTCAGTGTCTAATTATTTACGAATTACATGTCTATAGAATGCACGGTGACCTATTGTAAATATGTGAACTTGTTCTGGGTAGTGGTTGGGGTATATGCTATGTGAATATATTACGGTAGATCATGTTGGAAATTATGGGCCTGTTCAAGCGCTTTTGGAAGTGAAGCGAACCGTACCGTACCATACCGTGCCAAACCAATGTGAACCGTGCCAGAGTGGTTCACCTGCGAGTGTTCAGGCAAACATGTGCGAAGCGTGCCTCCGAGGTACCAATTCGGTACGCTTTACTCTCTAATCTGAGGGAATTACACGTTAAAGTATTGCGGAATGCGTTCAGGTGCTTAGCGCGGTACGGTACGGTTCGCCTTGGCACGTTCTAGACCACATCGAGAGGTGGTCCTCCGTGGCACGCTTCTGGAGCAGTACGGTACGGTTCGATTTAGGGGTGTTCAGGCGCCTCCTCTGGCACGGTTCGGTACGGTACGGTTCGGTTTTGGAGAGCGCTTGAACAGGCCCTATGATATAGTCTGATCTTTCTTGTACTTTTCCCAAATTCCACCTTGTTTGCCATAATGTGTATTTTTTTTGTGTATTTCCGGCAAGGCCGCAACTTTCATATTAGGAAAGAAAAGGTATTTTGACAACTATCTGCTAGATTTATTGTAATAATACTTCAAACTATGTAGCACGTACCTAAGTTTCTTTGTGCTTTACATTAACTATCATAAAAACAAAGTTCAAGCAGAAGTAGATAAATAAAAATTATTCAGAGAGCTGTCAAGAAAAAAAAATACATTAATTTATAATAGTGACAAACTAATTGTGAAATATGTGGTTTCGAGCAGATTTTAAATGTCTGTAGTTTGGTGCAAGCAATGCAGATGGTGGGATGGGATATATGAGTAGATAATACTTTGCTTGAAATATATGGCTAATTCCACGAGTGAGCATTTTGGGGAAAATATTGAATTTCATCAGCAAATGAAATTCCATCATTTTTCCCATTAGAATTACATCACATAATCACAGCTACAATGAAAACAATACAGGGTAAATATAAGTTATATCGTAGAGCATTATTTCATTAATTGTTATCCTACTATGTCGTATTATATTAAGCCATGTTGTTTAATCATTATCAATGCGCACTGTGTTATTGCTATTTCTATTGTCATAGCATATGTAAAACGAAACAAATTTCCATATGGACAATAAATAGGAAATATGAATATGAATAAAAATCGTCATGATATTGATAAAATCCTAAAATAATAAAATGTTTTTTACCAGGGATCCACACTATCCTTTTTGGCTGGTTGCCTAGTCAATCAAGCAATTTTTTTGTTGCTTTCATTCATTTTGTTGCTTTTACAAAATTCTTACTTACCCAAGTAAACAAAATAATTGTTGTGTTCTTTTAGAGACAGTAGCTTGTTGAAGTGTTTTAAATTTTTCTAATTGGAATTTGGTACAAAAACTGAAACTGAATTGAAACGCAATACAGTCTTTGTAGGCTAGTCTCTTGATTTTAGAATTTGAAACTTTTACTTGCCAATTTGGGCAAATGAAATTTAATTTCCATGGACTTTTACTTGCCCAGAAGCAAAAGTTGCTTGCCCCGGGCAAGCGGGCAAGTGCTAGTGTTGAGCTCTGTTTATACATTCAATCATACATCTTGCGATATACCCTGTCTTCTTTGATTGCCGGGCCCCCAAGCACACTCTCAGAAAATAATATCCTACTCAACTCTGTATTTATCATCTATTTCCACTCAGTTATGTGCACTTGCAGTCAGTTGATGAGCGGAGGCTCATAATGATATTAGCGCTGTTTCTATAATGTACTAAAAGCTGAACTTTCGTTGGCATCCGCTGAGATAATTCACCTTTGTGCTCGTGTTGAATTATTTTTTAAGAGCATTACGGCATATGCTCCATATCACAGTCAGAGCATACACAATAAACCCAATTAGCATAGTAGAAACCAATTTAGCGTGGTAGGGCCTATTTTTCCGTCCAGTCCGTCTACACACGGGCAAAGTGACTGATATAATTGTCACGCACTCTGGCAAATTATGTGCATGCATAATACAGTGTTAAAAAAAAAAGGAGATCGCGCTACAATAAAAAGAGCAAATTTGCCATTCGTTGATCTGATATTACAAATGTAGATAGCATGGTAGTCTTTAGAGGTAATAGAGCAAAACTTATGTCCCCGAATTAGCTTGATGGATGCCGCAGTGCGTGTTTCTGGAAATTCTCTTATTATGCAAAGTGGGTACCAGCATTATGACGGGTGATTTGTAATGAATAAAAATGGTTATTGTGAGTTGTTGGTTGTTCAATAGGATATTTTCATATTTACATCAGTCAGAGATAAGAATGTGAACTGTCATATGTTGGTGTCATATCAGTGGCATTTTCGATGTTATCAATGTTGATGTATTACAGTTTGATAACTCCTTTTTAAAGTGATAGTCTAACATTGTGGAGCTTCAATTTAAAAAATTGTTAAATTTTGATATCTGAACTGCATAGTAGTGTTCATATGGACAAATAAACACCCTAGAATACAAAAGTTTGGAAAGTTACACTGCCAATGGCAAGTTATGCATGAATAAACTATTAAAACTCTGGGCGAGTTTAAATAGCGTAGGTGTACTGTACACACAGTAAGTCTATGGGAGAAAATGGGCAGGTGAATCCGATCAACTTACGATTTTCACTTTTTTAAAGCACTAAATAATCATTTCGAAATCCAATTTTTTCAGGGCGTCATTTTTAGATCTTATCAAAGACAATGGTAGCATGGGGAATCATGTAGCTCAGATTTTTTAAACTGTGGTAAATGTTAGCCAATACCTGTAAAGGAGTGTAGAGTAGACATACATTTTATATCCCTTCTTAAAGGGTATTGACATTGGGATGAGTCAAAAATGCTGCAAGGACCAATTTTGCTGAAACGTATAGTCGTATACCAATTCACAGCATATACACCAGCAGGAGTGCATCTCCTGGTTGGAAGGATTTGTCTTGAATTTGGTTACTTGTGGAGAAACAAGCGTTCATTTACCAGTATTGCATTATTCTGGTGCCCTGATAGAAATTGATCCCATACAATGCTACACAATAGATTCGCCTGTCACAATACTACATTCCTGATGCTCATTGCGTATAAAGAGAAATAAACATTTGACCATGAAATTTAGACTGCAGGAGCCTTGAATAGTGTACTTGATTCGAGAGTAGTTTTATCCCAAAGTAAGGACATTTTCTAACCCTGCTATTTGCCTTTAATTATTCCTTGCTATCTAATTGTTAAACATCCTTGATTCGCATTAATAATCAAACATATATATTTGCAAGTGCTATGAAAATGACTTGTCATGTCTACACTGATTCTTTGATAGTTTTTGTAGGTTAAAGATTGTGCCAGGGATTTGCAAGTCCATTACTTCCCTTCATTAAGTTCATTGTCAATACCAAACGGTAGTTTAGTACTTACAAGTGGTGTGTTGAAAGTTTGAGATCCATACGTCATGATTTTGTTGTTGTCTCGCCTGCGTAGCGGAGCGAGACATAGGTATCACTATTTCCGGTGTCGGTGTCGTAGTCGGTGTCGGCGTAGTCGTCAACAATTGTGTTGTACACCCAATAACTTTCTATAGCTTCGAGGTGGGATCCCCAAATTCATACCAGAGGTCCATCTCCTGAAGGCACAGGTCAAGTTCGAATATGAGTCGAATTTGAATAAGGTCAAAGGTCAATGAACTTTCCATGACTGGCACTGTGCTGTGTTGTACACACAATAACTTGCTATAGCTTCGAGGTGGGATCACCAAATTCATACCAGAGGTCCATCTCTTGAAGGCACAGGTTAAG
>JZLH01S0581165.1:0-10445 GCA_001188425.1 Eucidaris tribuloides | reverse complement strand
ATGCATTATCTTAATTACTTTGAAAACAATAGGGGCAGTCGCCCTACTCTACCCCTCTCCCCTCCCCCCCCCCCCGTGACACCACCCGCGCCCCTGTTCGACATGTATATTTTCCAGACATAAGGCACAACCATCAGTTGGCGTTAGGTATCATAACAGGAAATGAGAACCCAAAATCCAGATTGCCTGGTGAGGTTTAACGTTCATTGCTTTCGACACAATGGTGACATTCTATTCAACTTTATATTTTTTCTGTCTATTTCGAGCTCATCCTTGATGCAATATTCATCCGTCCACCATTGCCCTTTTGCCTGCCTGCCAGCCCGAACCTGAATTATGGCACAACCCGATTCAATCATGCATTTTTAATCTTCTAATTATTTGCTGGCTGGAGGCGTTTAAAGCAGACGAAAATATCAGTCTACACGGTTTGGTAATAATTATGGGTCATCTTATTTAGATTTTTTTTTTTTTGCCTTTTGCTATATAGAAATTTTGGTTCATAAAACATTCATCACTGATTCGTTAGTTTTAAATTTCCCATGTCTGATTCGCAAAAGATCAGCATTTTTATTGCTTTTCCGGAACTACTTCGTGTAGGAAATGACTTTTGAATTAGATTTATAGCGTCAACATTATAGATGGGTAATCAGAACGTTTAACTGGTCATATATCTTATATGGTGCTTCCCAACGCTTCATGATTACTACGTATAATTATATGTACATACAAAACACAGTGAAAGGCAATGGATGAATAAATCTAAAGATCGATTTTATGATTGATCAATACTACTAATTTCAAACCTGTTATCAGGAGTATACTTCAAACTCCACTCTTTCTATTATCACCGCTGATAAAATAACTATAGAGCAACTACTTGAGTTAGTAATAGTACAGCAGTAGTTTTAATACTACTACTTTCACGTCTACTAGTACTTTACAGAACTGGCACTACTACTACTACTACTACTACTACTACTACTACTACTAATCTTACTATTATGTACTACCAGTTCTACTACTACTATTGCTGCTACTACTACTACTACTACTACTACTACTACTACTACTACTACTACTACTACTATTGCTACTACTTCTACTACTACCACTACTACTGCTACTACTTCTACTACTATTACAACATTACTACTACTACTACTACTACTACTACTACTACTACTACTACTACTACTACTTCTACTACTGCTACTGCTACTACTTCTACTATTACAACATTTACTACTACTACTACTACTACTACTACTACTACTGCTGCTGCTGCTGCTACTACTACTGCTACTACTATTACTACTACTACTACTACTACGACTACTACTACTAATACCACCACCACAACAACAACTACTACTAGTGTGACTACAAGCAATTGCTTCACATTACTGTTGTTATCATAAATCAAAACAACTGTTTATCTAGACATGTATTGTTTTGTTTCTCTGAAAAACATCTTTTCTCCATCGAGCTAGGAAATAATAGTGGGGAAAGTGTACTCAATGGCAATGAAGACCAAATTCGACACACTGTCCATACACCCATTGCTGACATCTGGTGACACGTCGTATTTGTTTCTCACTTTATATCTGTCAATATCCATTCGATCGTCCTTGTAAAATAATTCATTTGTATCGTCAGAAGGTATTTTCCATTCTTAATCTTTATCATATTTATTTAATGTTTGCAAGCATTGTCTCGTTACTGTATACCTAGTTTCATTGAAATAACTGGTTATTAATACCAGTCTTGTAATCTCTTAGTGATTAGTTTATTGTACATTTGCTCGTTTGTTTACATTTATGGAAAATTCTTAGCTTAAAAAGGTCTGGGAACGTTTGGTTAAAATGATTAACTTAGTTGTATCCAATCGACAGATTTAGTCCGTATTAACATAACAGTCTATGGCAAATCTTCCAAACAGTGTATGGTATCAATCCTCCAAACCTTATATTACTCCTGACGTTTTTAAAGTTGTTAAAACAGTAATAGTCGTTTTTTCATTAATTTGATAATATAGATACGAACAGCAAACCTGCTCGGCATCGTAAATTATCTCTCCAAACCTTCCATTCATTAATATGCATTCCTACTGGATGCTTATAAAATATGAATGAGCCCGGATGTATGGAATTATTTTTTTAGGTACTTGTAAAAAAAAAATGTAAACCAAGTAAACCGTGGTATTGTTGTTACCCGCTGACCGGATATCAATATGTTTCAGGTCCGTTCAAGTCCTGATGGGTTATTATTTTTCTGAATAATTAAAAATAAAACATTTGTATTTGATATCATTCATCATTAATAATACCATACCATCAATAATACAGAGATGAACAGCAAATCTACTCGGCACAGTGCAAGCCTATTTGTTCACCTTAACACATAAAACGTGACAGTCATTTCTATAAATACCTGCTAACAGAATACATCCCCAAAACGTCTCATGTGATAAAAGGAATTATATCCCGTAGACAGTATCCTTTTTTCATTTTTAGTTCCCCATTTACGCTACTGGCCGCTTATTGCGTCGCAGACATAAACAGAAAATCGGCGATGCTTAATGTAGGTTGAATAAAGACAGTGCCTGATCCAGCAGTTGACATACAGGGGAGGGTGGGCGATACGTACCTGGTTGCCGTGGGCATGCAAGTACGTACTATGGGGCGGGGCGTGCTTACCCTCAAGTGTAAAATAGCAAAAAGCTATTGCTCAGTTAGCTTAGGCGTACGGTGTGCCATGTTCCGGTGGATAGAGCACACGCCCAGCTCCACCCTGTGCTGTGTACGCCACTGTACAGTGGTGGCATCATGATGGAGTGCTCTTGTCACGACTTGACTCTTTTAGATCTCATCGCTCGAGGCCAGTTTCGACATATGCACTGGGACTTCATCAAATCATCAGCCACGATATGCTCGTGGCGATCTTAAAACAATTGGCAAACTATGATCCATGAATATTCATGTTTTAAATGCCCCGCTACGTGAACTGACACGTGACCTCACGGCGAGTATGTATCAAATTTATCAAACGAGTAGAAAACGGGTTGTGTACGTGTGTGTGTGTGGGGGGGGGCGGGGTTGATTGGGGTGTATGTGTGCGTGTGTGCTACGTGCTGTTTTGTGTGTGTGTGTATCTGTGCGTTTGTATGTGTGTGTTCGGTGTGTTTGTTTATGTTTAGTGGTGTGTGTGTGTGTGTCTGTGTGTGTCTGTGTGTGTGTATGTTTCGTGCTGTGTGTGTGTGTAGTGTGTGCTGTGTGTGTGTGTGTGTGTGTGTGTGTTGTGTGTGTGTTGTGTGTGTGTGTGTGTGGTGTGTGTGTGTGTGTGTGTGTGTGTGTGTGTGTGTGTGTGGGTGTGTGTGTGTGTGTGTGTGTGTGTTGTGTTGTGTGGTTGTGTTGTGTATGTGTGTGTGAGTGGAAAGTTCATACACGAATGACAAAGATCCACCGTGTTTTTTTTGTGACATTTTCACCGACAAGAACAGCTGGACCATCAACTGACTGAGGAATAACCGCGGTTTGTCGGCGTTTCGTTATTGCGCGCGATTTTGAACTTCAGTGGTCAGTCAATGAGTTTGTCGTCGGCAGAACGAAAAAACCCTCTTCCTTTTAACCTCGGCTGACTTGAGTTAGTTTCCTTAAAACTGATCGTAAATGTTACGGTTTATGCCTCTGGCCTGCGGCTGAATCAATAGATTATTGACGCTGAAGACACCACGGTAACTTGTCCCGTTCTACTTCTCGGCCACTATATGCCAGGGATGGATCCGCCAGGCGCCAGATACTCTCGACCTAGAATTATGAAGGCTAGCTTTATTGAGAGGCTCTTCCTAATATTATTGCAGTAGAATTTCCAATAGGTAATGCGAGTCGCCCTTGAGAGGTAGCTTACAGAGTTGGAGAATAAATACTCGACACTTGGTTGTATTAATCCGGAAATGTTACGATCAACTGCATTTCAAAATTGACAGTAATATATTTCAGAAATATCGACATGGGAAGGGAGAAGGAGAGAGAAAGGAAACACTTAAAGCAATATAATACGCTAAATTATACATGCACTTCTTAACCGTCAAATACGAAACAAAATATTTCCATCCATACCAAAAGTACCTAAATAATACTCCCTCAGAGATATATCTTCATCTTTATCTTTACAAAAATAAATGAATAGCAAATCAAGATTTTGGTAAATGAAATTATGTCATCTTACCAAAATAACCAGATATCTATTATTTTGACAGGCAAACACTGGCAGCTTCTTCAATTTTTCTCCCTGTTTATCAAGCGTATACAAACCCACTATCATCGGACGCGATATCTAATACTGTTATCAAGCGCCCACTTGCGGTAAGTTGAAGGCGTGGGAGGTTAGTTTACCGCTGTTCGGACATCCCACCTGAGACGCATATGTTAAGTGTGTGTAAAATTACCTCACCGCTAACACGGGCAATATCGAATTGATTGCCCAGAAGCGGGTTTCTGCTATTTGAGATCCATAGCCCCGACAAAGACAAAGTAGATTGTTTGCTTCTCTCCGACACTTATTTTTCTTTCTCTCTTTCTCTCTCTCTAACTGTTTCTCTCATCTGTGACGCTATCACTACTTTGTTTTATTTTGCAATTCTACGTGTCCAGTGATTAAGCATTTACACCCCAGTGTTATGTTGACCAGTTTGTGTGAACAATAATTATTTTGCTTTCATTTGTTTAGAAAAAAGAAGAAATATAATATAATGAACGCACACAGAGGAAACATAATTTTTTTCACGAATGGTCCTGGTAAGCCTATATACGTTTGTATATCTACACTGAAGTAATATATTTCATACTATATGGGGGAAACTGTTCAAACAACTTTAAGTACGGGGAGGGTCGTCACGCAGATAAGTTGGCTATTGACTAGTTATGTATTATTGAGTAAAATTTATAGAAAAAAACTATACCATTCATGTCACATGCAACTTAATTGACTGAAGTTAATAGCCTATGATACTCATGCCAATGCTGTCGGGTTTTTTTTCAATTTCATTTTGATCTTAAGCAACATTATGCGGCATGCATCACAATACGTATATCACATTACTTCGAACACGTCTATAATAATCTGGTCACACCTTTTAGACTTTCATGTAACAGATCTCATCATTATCTACAGTATTGAAGTATTGAATATTTCATGCACGTACATTGAATCTACTGTACAGTATTCACAATAGAAATACAACGTTAAAAAAAAAACATGACAAATGGAAATAGGTAATTTAATATTGCAGGTCAATTATTTTCTTATTCTCTTATTATCTTATTCAGAAAAATAATTTTCGGGAAGAAGACGCTGATACAATGTCCCTAGTATAACGGTGTAAATTGTGATACGATTGCCCGAGGTGATTTTATTTTTGGAAGTTATAGCACAGTGATACGTCGACTTTTCGTATTTTGTTTTCTTGATTATAGATTAATCGAATAAACACTTGATGCAATGTACGTTGTCGTAAATAATCAAAAGTAAATTGCAGTACATTGACCCATACCTTCATTACCGTGTCCAAGAGATGAGATTTCTGTGCGTGGGTACATTTTCTTCTTTAGCATTCTTCCATATTATATAGAATATTATTTGGTGTGTATTTTGGTATTATTTGAAGTTTCAAAAGTTCATGCATCAAAGAGGATCCCGTGTAACATTTTTGTTGCTTTTATATTTTTTGTGCATTGTATGGATTTTTTTATATACGTTCCTTTGAATGATTTTTGTTCTCCCACTTTCAGAAAATGTTCATTCATCTGAGATGAAGCCGTGATCTGTCGAGTTGACCTACTTACGTAGCGTCCTTTACCTTTCAAAAATATATGTTGTTGTCCCGCACACCAGTGTCACATATATACTCTCTAGTCTTTTACGTGTCTGTAGTATGATTATATTTAATTGTCCCAGCCTGTATGTGTGTCGTAGGCCACTGGAATGACACGGAAAAAAGGATAGACCAATAGAGTACTGAAGTGTGACGTCGCTTTGGTTCAGAAATACGTATGCTGGTTGTTTCTACCAATATAAGAGCTGCAGTTGCACTGAGTATATGGTTTGGCCATTGTCCCCACATAATTACCGAACCAGTTTGACGTCAGCACTTCTGCACTATATATGTGTGAGCGTATGACTGACACGTCCCAGCTATAGGAGATCGTTTATAGGATGCGCAAGTCTTCAACCAGGATCCTTGGTATCGGAACACATTACCATAAATGTATGCCAGCCATTTTTCCAACTCCAAGTCTATAGTCACAAGTCATTTGTTGCAAGTCTTAATTTAAGTCTCAAGTCATTTGTTCCAAGGCAAAGTCAAGTCACAAGTTATTGCCCAGAGGGTAAATCAATTTAAGTACCAAGTCAGAGGGCCATAGCACAAGTCCAAGTCAAGTCACAAGTCATTACGGCTCCTGTCAAGTCAAGTCACAAGTGATCACAGGTCAAGTCAAGTCAAGTCAAATCCCAAGTCGATTTATATCTTTAATAATGTCTGGTTAGCATGCATATGGAGCCGAACTACATGCACTCTGAAAACTAATATCGATACTGATGGTCACGGGTCATGATTCATGTTGGAACAACTTGAATCTTGCAAAAAAACAATGTAGCTCACAGCTTGTAATAGAACTGATGTTTATTCGTGGAAGTAAGCAAATGCATGCCATTCAGCAGTATTTTCAAGAGTAATCGACCTCCTGATATAGTGTAAAAAATAAACAATTGAAATTAGACTACATAGTGGTTGATAACCTAAAGTAAGGAGAAAAACAGAGTATCGATTGCGGTAACACTACAGTTTCTTTTTCCAAAACAAAATGTAATGTTAGGAGACAATTCGTAGGAAAGACGTGCACACACAAGGAATTGGAATGCCCAACAACCAGCAAATTGAATCAAAACTTGATGTTTGAAAGGTTGTCCTTGAGAACGTGAATATGAGTGTACTTTATGATATACATTTCAAGTTCTTGTGATGTTTCTACAGTCCTGGACAAAAGTTTGGAATATTTTTATTTCATTGCGTAGCCGTGTTTGAAGGTGCAGATTTCCCACGAATAATGATCAATCACCCATGCAGAACAGATCAGTTTAAATGAGCTGGACTCAGGGGCGGCGGTAGGGTAAAATTTTAGGAGGGGCGAAATCCGTCGGAAAAATTTGCCTGCCATTTTTTTTTTACTAGCCAAATCAACAACAGTAGACCCGTCATTTAAATAGTTTGAAAAAATAGGTGTAGGCCGCCCACCCCCTGACCCTCCTGTGGCGCCACCCCTGGCTCGACTTCAGAACAAGAAACCTGTTTCTGATATGATTGAAAACTGCATTTGGTAGAAAAGAATATTCCAAATTTTTGTCCAGACTGATTATTTGCATAAGGAAACAGCTAAATTTACCTCTATTACCTTGACACTGTAAACAATGTATGTAATTCTGTTTAAAAAAAAATGCGGAAACTGCTGGTAAAATCGGGTAAAGTTTGGCTTCACTCCAGATTACATGTAATCTGTGCTCTTTGTCAGTTGAAGACTACTGTTTTCATTATGCTCAGCAAAGAACTTTTGCTAAGTGGAATTGCCAGATAGCGTAATAACGGTCATTCTTTTTAAACCTGTAAAACACAAACATCTCTTCTGTCCGTTTTCAGTGACATAAAAAATGTAGGCTAAGTAGTCCATTCTTTTATCTGTGTTCCTTGGCCCATATCAATAGCAATACCGTAAATTCCTCTTGCGAGTTTATTTGAATGAATCAGAAACAAAGATAATTTTAACGTCTCGTCAACGTACTCTAGAACTAGTTTAATATGTGGATCTCAAAGAAGAGAGAAAGACGGACAGTCAAAATATTTACCCAACCGAAATTCAATGAAAGTTTTTAAAATTGCGACATTTGATTGTCTGATTTCCGTTGACCCTGTCCACATTCAGCATTTACCAGCGTTTAAATTGAATCGAATTAAGCAATTACGTGTAATTAAAAATTGGCATTATTATCAAACGGAAATAAGCTCCAATTGAACCTAAAAGGAAACGTTCTATAACAGTGATTGGTATGGCTGGAATTGTACCAATAACATGTTGATGTTTGCGTCATTATTTAAGTTCAATTAAATTAGGGTCACATCCAATGGTATGTTATTCATATTACCAAATTGAACAAGTATAGACAAATATGATTGTATAGATAGCACGTTTTGAATGATATTGTATCAGTAAACAAATTTGAAAAAAAATACAGAAATCAACAAGTATAGATAATTATGACCGTAAGTAACACTTGCGGATGATTTTCAACTGTGAACAAACTGGAATCATCAAAATAATGCACGAAATTCAATATGAAAGTAACTATCTGTTCATGTGTTTCACTCTCCAGAACATCATATATGTACATTTTAATTTAGATTACTTTAGTTTTCATGAATACACAGTTTGTAATGATACATTAAAATATTATTGCAAATACAAAAACTAGATATAAACGGAAGGAGAACCATCCCCATGAGTCATTTACGAAATTATCGTCCTTCCGATGGGTTTTTTAAATGCGTGCATTATATGAAATACGATTTTCACTCAGTGATTTCAGGTTAAATAAATAAATGCGAAGTATTCTGATTTTTTTCGACTCACGTGACTCCAAACAAGTTTCGAGGTTTCGCCCTCCTTTAGATTTCCCCCTAGCGCCGTCTCTGTTGCAATGGTTCAGATGAAATGGTTCAGACTGTGTCAGATCTGACATGTTTGACCTTCATATATTTTAATTTTTTCTGTGAATGGTTCTGACATTACCCCCACCAAGCAATAGTTTTTAGTACCGACCCTACTATTGTAACTTCAGTCAAGCAAACAGGTGAGACTCTTCCCTCTGAAAGTGAAAATCGTATTATATATTTTTGATGTGCGCATGTATTTATGTGTATGTTAACAGCGTAGTTGTGTGTGTGTTGGTCTCTGTGTGCAAACATAAATGAAAAAAAAATCATCTGTTTATCAGCGTGTTAGTTGTTGCAGTTTTCACACTGACGGTATTTGGAAAAATTCATAATTCTATAATACTCGTCACTTTTATTGATAATTTCAAAAAGATAAGAGTATATAGTCTGGAACTTATACAAACCACGACTCCACGAATACGCCGTACGTACAGTATACGATGACCCAATAACCTAAAAGTTCACTGGTCAAGCAAAAATTAATCTACTAAATAATTATAATCGTATTATACATATTGGATGTGCGCATGTATTTATGTGTATGTTAACGGCGTAGTTATATATGTGTTGGTCTCAGTGTGCAAACATACACAAAAGAATCATTTATTTATCAGCGCGTAATAGTTGCAGTTTTTACACCGATGGTATTTTTAATAATTCATAATTCTATAGTATTCGTCTCTTTTACTGATAACTTCAAAACATTTATTTATTTTTTCTTTCTTTCTCCATGGCGGAGAGATTATCAAATGCAGGCCCACCCACGGCAGAGGGACTGGAACATAAAATTTGACTTTTTTCGCCTCCCTATGGGGTGGGGTGTTAATTCACACTAGTATCGTAATTCGGTTTCATATTTCCCGTAAAATGGTTTGGATGGCTTGGAAAGACTTCCAACAAACAAAAAATGTCATTGTGTTCCTTTGACACGGTCTCAGAAAGAAGACACCACGCCGCAAAGACGACAGCGCCTCCTATCTTCATAATAGTGATAAGGGGATGAGGCAAAAGATGGATGACCTCATCGTCTTATCCACTATCTTATGAAGATAGGACGGCGCATCGTCTTTGCGCGTTCGTGTCGTTCTTTCTGAGACCGTGTCAGAATACAATGCATTTTTGTTGTTTGGAAGTCTGTTCCAGCCATCCAAACCCTTTTACCGTGAAATCATGAAACCGAATTACTGATACTAGTGTGAATTAACACCCCATCCATATAGGGGACGGCGAAAAAGTCAAATTTTCGTGTTCCAGCCCCGTCTGCCATGGAGTGCGCCTGCATTTGATATCTCTCCGCATGGAGAAAGAAGAAAAACAATTGTCATTGATTTCTTTTCAAAGAATTTGTTATTTTCCAATTAAAACTTTCTTAGGCCAATCAATTATAGAAAGACCTTCAACTCAAAAATGCTCATGCGTTATAGTTTTATGCTCCCTATTTCTTCTATCTCCCTTTACTTCTTTTATACACTTCCCTTTTTCTCTTTTTTAGTCTCTTCTTGCACCTTATCCAAGAACGATATTACTCTATTCTTTTGTTCCCTTCTTCTTTCCCTCATTTTCTCCCGCTGTTCGCAATACTTTTGAGTAGGAGTACTAAAAGATCTGTCGTGTGTAAAGCTCCGTAACGTTAAGAACACTTATAATTATTCATGACATATACGAATAATCTCTCGTG
>JZLH01S0581154.1:73178-83587 GCA_001188425.1 Eucidaris tribuloides | reverse complement strand
AAAGATGCATTTGCGCACAGAATTGTGTTGTTATAGTCAATGTTTAATGCCTCACAGACCGGTGTTGCAGAAGATCTCAACTAATGTGCATAAGTTTTGTATCACAGCATGCTTAGAAAAGAGCTAATATCAATCCTGTGACAAGAAAGACGAAAATGAAGCAATGCTTCAGAAACACCCCCATAAAAAGGAAGAAAATGTTACGTTTTTGTCAATTCACAGTTCATCTTCAATTCACAGTTCATCTTGCAAACATGACATTTTCTCTTTTTAGTGGGGTGTATCTGAAGCATTGTTTCATTTTCGTCTTTCTTGTCACAGAATTGATATTAGCTCTTTTCTGAGCACGCTGAGGATCCAATACTTGTGCAGTTAAAATCTTCTGCAGCATCGGTCAGCAAGGCATTAAACATTGAATATAAGAACACAATTCTGTGCGCAAATGCATTTTTGGCCGATTGGACAAAAGTGGACTGTGCTCACTCATGCGTGAAATACTTTTAATACCAACAATGTCATCAGATACCTAAGATACCAAGGAAAAAATATTCAATATAAAAAAATAATCTCAAAATCATGAAAAAAATAATGTTTTTTCTAAGTGTCTACTTTTTTGAATACACACTGTATATCGTTCATTTATTCACAATTAACATTGTCCCGCATATAGATTCCTGCGTTAGTACTTTGTCAGTATGACGATTATTTCACGTAGATGTTCTGCCAAAAAAGAAATGCTTTGTTATTTTCAACCACTCTCTTCTGTACTATAGTGACGTTCTCAGAATACCAATTGTTCACCAGTTCACAGATAGTTTGAAAACAGCTAATTTTCAAATCAACTTGTTCTGCAATTAAGTACTTAATCATATCTTTAACAATGTGCAAGCCCTATTTAAAAAAGAAAAGAAAATGTGTACATTTTGATATCATACAAACATGGCAGTGCTGGATGAATCGACAATAAACACCCCAGAGTACAAAACCTAAGACAATTATGATGTCATAAGCAAACTCTTTACGGATAGATATCGAAACATGAATGAATGTTATGGGGACAAAAATACTATAACACAGCAGTTCATGGAAAGTTGAATGGTCGCTCATTGATGTCCACTTTAAAAAGTACGTAATGGTCGTTTTAAACTGCATTTTTTGAGAACTTCATTTTCAAATATAGAAAAAAAAAACACCAGTAGCCAAGTAGCATGGGTGATCAAGTATCTCAGATTAAAAACAAAACAAAACTGAAAATATTGTTCACCGATAGATTCAATGCGTTTTGCTGCCTTTCTCTTTATGGGCTCGGATTGTTGAGAACGACGAGGGGTATTTATTCTCAATCACAGGTTTTTTACCCCAAGTACATGAAGTGATTAATGCGCCTTTAATTCTTACACCAACACGTATACTCGCACCCGTCCTTAGTCCCAATGCCAATACCGAACTGATTATATCCCCCTGTCAATTAAATTAAGCGACCACGCCCCTTCGTATATAATCACATTTTTCTCATTAATGTTCACTAACGCCCTAACCACAGCTTCCAAACACCACTCTGCCCCCTCGCACGAACATCATAATTGCTACCTGTTTGCGTGCTGGTCTTATCGAAGACGGAAGGGAGGTCGTATGTATTAATGATGTACGTTTTTCCGTTTTACACAGGTCATACGCTAATCTAAAATGGAACATGCCATGAAATATATTTCGGAAAGGACAACATAATTAAAACGTGGTTAAAATGCTCAGAGGAGTTCTTTATGGAAGTTTCAAATAACACCCATTGACGCTGTTTATCATTCCAAGCAATTAGAACTTGAATGCGAATATAAATATGTTTTTTATTTTATCGTAACTCCTTTTATCCCGTCAAAAACATATAGAAGCAACTATATTCATACTCTGTTTTTATAGAATATAATACCAAAAATACCAAATGTTTTTCTGGAATATAATACCAAACTTTGGTTTTATAATTCGGCGGTAATATCATATAAAATGAAAAGACGATATTGGTTATTGTAAATACATGTAATAAAGAAAGAGTGTTTTTATTTGCTGTTCCCCAACTCTGGAACCGACTACCTCTATTTCTGAGAAACAACACCTCAAAACTGTTCAATTAAAACAGCGCAGTGAACTTAATGTATTTCTCTTTCTTCTTCTTCTTCTCTTCTTCTTCTTCTTCTTCTTTCTTTTCTCTTCTTCTCTTCTTCTTGCTTCTTTTTCCTTCTCTCTTTCTTCTTCTTCTTCTTCTTCTTCTTCTTCTCCCCTTCCTCTTTTCTTTTCTTTCCTCTCCTTTCTTTCTTTTTTTCTTTCTCTTTTTTTCTCTTTCTTCTCTTCTTCTTCTTTTTGCTTCTCCTTCTTTCTCTTCTTTCTCTCTTTTCCTTCTCTCTTTCCTTCTTTCTTTTCCTTTTCTTCATTCTTTCTTCCTTTCTCTTCTTCTTCCTTTCTGTCATTCTTCTTTCTCCCTTCTTTTCTTTTTCCTTTCTCTCCCTTCTCCTTTTCCTCTTTTCTTTTTTCCCTCCTTCTCTTTTTCTCTTCTTCTTCCTTTTTCTTTTTTTCTCTTTCCTCCTTCTCTTCCTTCTTTATTCTTCCTTCCTTTCTCTTCTCTCTGTCTTCTCTCTTTCTCCTGTTCTTTTTTTCTCTTCTCTTTTTCTCCCCTCCCTTCGCTTCTTTCTTTCTTTTTCTCTTTCTCTCTCCTTCTTTCTTTCTCTTTCCTTTTTCTTCCTTTCTCCTTTCTCTTCTTTCTTTTCTTCTTCTCTCTTTTTCTATAATCCTTTTTCTTCTTCCCTTCTCTTCCTTTTTTCTTGTCTTTCTTCTTTTTCTCTTTCTCTCTTTTTTTCTTCTCTTTCTTCTCTTTCTTCTCCTCTCTTCTTTTTTCTCTCTCTCTCCTTTTTCTTCCTTCTCTTTTTCTCTCTTTTTTTCTTTTATTCTGTCTTCCTATCTCTCTCTTTCTTTCT
This sequence comes from Eucidaris tribuloides, assembly GCA_001188425.1. Taxonomy (NCBI): domain Eukaryota; kingdom Metazoa; phylum Echinodermata; class Echinoidea; order Cidaroida; family Cidaridae; genus Eucidaris; species Eucidaris tribuloides. The sequence goes on along the minus strand of JZLH01S0581154.1, from coordinate 80,621 downwards.
CTTCCTTGTCTCCCTTTCCTCATCTCCTCTTTTTCTTCCTTTTCTTCTTTCTTCTTCTCTTTCTTCCTTCTTCTCCCTTCTGTCTTTTCCTTTCTCTTCTCTTTTTTCCTCCTCTTACTACTAATCTTTTTCCTATCTTTTGCTTCTTCTTTCTTCCTTCTCTTCTTTTTCTTTCTTCTCTGCTTCCTTTCTCTCTTCTCTTTCTTTCCTTCCCCTTTTCTTTTCTCATCCTCTTTCTCTTCTTTTTCTTCCTTCTGTCTCTTCTTCTTCATTCCTTTTCTTCTTCTTCTCTTTTTTCTTCCCTTCCTCTCTCTTTTTCTTTCTTCCTCCTTTTCTCTTCCTTTTCTCGTCTTCTCTTTTTTCTCCTTCTCTCTTCTCTTTCTCTCCTTTTCCCTCCCTTTTCTTTCCTTTTTTTCTTCTTTTCTTCTTGTTCTTTTCTCTTCCTACTTCTTCCTTTTCTTCTTTTCCCTTCTTTCTCTTTCCTCTCTTTTCTCCTTTCCCTTTCTCTCTTTCGTCTCCTTTTCTTCTTACTCTTCTTTTTTTCTTCTTTTTTCTTTTCTTCCTCTTTCTCTCCTTTCTTTCCTTCTCCTCTTTCTTTTTTTCCTCTCTTTTTTCCCCTCTCTCTCTCTCTTTCTCCTTCTTTTTTTTTTTTTTCTCCTCTTCTCCTTCCTTCTTCTCCTTTTTTCTTCTCCTCTTCTTCTTCTTCTTTCTTCTCTTCTCCTCTTTCTTCTTTCCCTCTCTCTTTTTCCTTTCTCTCTTTTCTTTCTCGTTCTTCCTCTCTTCCTTTTCTTTCTTTTTTCTCCTCTTTTTCCTCTTCTCTCTCTTTTTTCTTTTTCTCCTTTTCTTCTTTTTTTCCTCTTCTCCTCTCCTTTTCTTTCAATTTCCCCCTTCTCTCTCTTCTTCTCCTTGCTTTCTCTTCTCTTCTCTTTCTTTTCTTTTTTTTTCTCTTCTTCTGTTCTATCTGTCTCTCCTTCTTACTTCTCCTTTCTTTCTCTTCGTTTCTTCTTCCTTCCTTCCCCCCCCCCTTCCCTTCCATTTCTCTCTATCTTCTTTTCTTTCTTCTTTTTCTTTCCTTTTTCTTCTCTTCTCTCTTTCCCCTTCGTTCTTTTCTTTCTCTTCCTTTTCTTCCTTCTTCTTTCTTTCTTTCTTCTTTCTCTCGTTCTCCTTCTCTCTCTTCTTTTTCTCTTTTTCCTCTTTTTCCTTTCTTTTTTTTGCTTCTTTTTCTCTCTTCTCTCTCTCTCCTTCTCTTTCTCTTTCTTTCTCTCTTAAATCTTCTTTCTGCGTTTCTTTCCTCTTCTTCTTCTTTTTCTTTCCTTTCTTTCCTTTCCTTCTTCTTTTTCTTCTCTCTTATGTTCTTCTCTCCTCTTCTTTTTCTTCTTCTTTCTTCCCTCTTTCTTCCTCTTCTTCTTTTTCTTTTCTCTTCTCTTTCTCTATTTCTTCCTTCTCCCCCCCTTCTCCCTCCTTCTTCCTTTTCTTCTCTTCTTGCTTCCCTCTTCTCTCTTCTTTTCTTCCCCTTTCCCTCCCTTCTCTTTCTTCTTCTTCTTCTTCTTCTTTTTCTTTTTCCCTTCTCTTCTCTTTTCTTCCTCCTTCTACTCCTTTCCCTTTCTCCTCCTTCTTCCCTTCTCTCCCTCCTCCTCTCTGCTTCTTTCTTTCTCTTCTTCTTTCCTCCCCCCCCTCCCCTCTTCTCCTCTCCCTCTCCCCCTCCCGCTTCCTCCCTCCCCTCCCCTTCCCCTCCCCCCCTTTCCCCTCCCCTCCCCTTCCCTCTTCCTCTTTTCTCTTCTTCCTCCGCCCTCCTCCTCCTTCCCCCCCTTCTCTCTCCCTCCCTTTTCTTCCTCTTCCTTCTCTCTTCTTCCTTCCCCTTCTCCTTCCCTTTCTCTTCTCTTCTTCCCCTTCCTCTCCTCTCCTTTCTCTCTCCTTCCTCTTCTTCTGCTCCCTTCCCCTTCTCTCTTTTTCTTCTTCCCTTCTCCCCCTCTTCCCCCTCTCCCTTCTTCTCCCTCCCTCCCTCTTTTCTTCTTCCCCCTCTCTTCTCTCTGTCATCTTCTCCCTCTCCTCTTCCCCCCTCTCCTTTTCCCTCCTTCTTCCTTCTCTTTCCCCCCTTTCTCCCCTTGTTCTTCTCCTCTTCTTCCATTTCCTTCTTTCCCTTCTCTGTTTTCCTCCTTCCTTCTCCCCCTCTTCCCTTCTCCTCTTTTTCTCTTTCTTCTTTTTTCTCTTCTCTCTTTTTCTTTCTTCCCTTTTTCTCCCCCCCCCCTTCCCCCCCTTTCTCTCTCCCTCTTCCTCTTTTCCTTCCTTTTTCCTCTCTCTCCTCTTTCTCCCCTCTTCCCTTTTTTTTTTCTCCTTCCTCCTTTTTTTTCTTCTCTTTTTTCCCTTTTATCTCTCTTCCTTCTTCTTTTCTCTTTCTCTTGCTTCTGCTTTCTTTTCCTGTCTTCCTTCTCCCTCATTCCTTCTGCTTCTTTCCTTTTCCTTTCTTTCCTTGTTTCCCCTTCCACTCTTCTTTCCTTTTTCTCTTCCCTTCTTCCTCTTCTTCTTCTTCTTCTTCTTCTTCTTCTCTTCTTCTCCTCTTCTTATTAACATTATTATTATATTATAGCAATAAAATGCATATTGATGAACTTCTAACACACTACGGTACTACACTACCACTATACTACTTACTACTCTACTCCTACTACTACTACTACTCTAACTACTACGACTACTACTACTACACCCTCTACTACACTAGACTACTATACTACTACTACTTACTACTACTACTACTACTACTACTACTACTGACTACTATTACTACTCAGACTACTACTACGAATTATTGTAATATGATTAACTACGAATTATAGCCGGAAAGATTATGTAGCTTAAAGTGTTAAAACTAGGGTCTTGTGTCTTAATCACTAAGATCATGAATGAAAAATTAATACCGCCGTATCTCCGTAACAAACCCTCAACACGATTACAATGTAAACGTTATGGTCCAATACTACGCGAAATGTCGACTTGGAAATTGAATGGTCTCCCAGGGGGCCGTTATCTTCACAATTGAGTTGGCAACGAAGACTTGACAACAAATTCACATGTGAAAGGGAGTGATGGGGAATGATGCCGGAGAGAGAGAGATTATCAGAATAATCAGAGGAGAGGATGAGGAAGAGAAGAAGGGTAGAGGAGAAGAACGAATCAAATGGTTTTTTCTGTGACCATTCCCATTTGGATACTGGTGATTGTGTCATTTACTTTAGTAAAGAAACAAAGTTTTTTCAATCTTATCCTTCAGTACAGCTTCCAGCTTAAAATATTCCGCTTTTTTGTGAGCGTCTATACTTATATACTAGTATTTGGCAAGTTAACTATACGTCGTGTTGTTTTGTTACACAATCAACTATGCGTTTCTGGACAGAGGTAAACTCACTGGAAAAACTTTTAACCATATTCACTGAAAAACGCTCCATTAAACACTTTGAAATTTCCAAAATTAGGCCTTACTGACTTTAACTACTGGCAAAGTCAAGTCAGTCAACTGTCATCTAGTCACTATTTACAGCTGAATGAAAACCACTGAACATGTACATTTCTCCAAATTTAGTTTAAGTGCCATTTCCACTCATTTGATTATTTTGAACGTCAACTGAAGTCCTGTATAGGTCACTATTTACACTGAATGAAACCCAGTTGCCAAACATGTAGCCTACAATTTCCCACAAATTTAGTTTATACTCAATCATTTGAGTTTTTGCTCACAAGTTTCATTTACCAATAGGTATATCTTGTCTCCCAGTCCGTACAGCACCTTCAAAAACCTATTAGGTACAATTTTCTCTATTGGGGTGTTATATGTTCAATCACAAACATCTCACTAGAATATGTGTTAATGAATGGTCCTAGGCACAACGCCTGGTCCACAACGCCTCCTATTTCCAGGCCCTCTCCCACCCAATCAAGAACTGACCATCAAATAGACCAGTTGGCTCACACAATGTTACATGCCTCCGCCCAGTAAGTGACAACAAATCAGTTATGTCATGAATGGTTGTACTTTGCTGACTGGCTAATTCCAAACCATACACTATATGTATGACCTAAACATAAATACGGCAAGGATTGGAAAGATCTCAAATTAACGACTTTAGATTAATTATTTCCATGCCAAGGTTTTTTTGCAGAAAATTGTGCAGTTGAATTATTTTGATCTTTGTTTGGCAAAAATATATCCAAATTGCTTAGATCACAACACATTGGTTGACCATAAGCATTCTGATATGTCTTGATTCCATCATGGGTGCATACTAAAGGAAAAGTCCACCTGACTCAGTTGGTTTTTTAAGTAAACTGAAAACTAAGAGAAACATATTATGAACGTCCTCATGGAAAATCACTGAAGAATAACAGTGTATGAAGTCCAAGTTTAATTATTGTGATGGCCCACGTATGAGCAACTCCCATATATATATTGTAATATAGAATTCGCCATAAATTTCACCAAGTGTTTTCAATGGTTCATGATAATTGATCTTTTTTTCTCACAAGAAGCATGTATGATAAAGAATAGTGTCTGATTTATATAAAATAATGGTTGCCAGGTGAGGCTATTGCGATCGCTTTTCGCCGTCTGCGTCGTGCGTACGTGCGGTGTGCGTCGTGCGTAAACTGTTTACACCATTTTTCAGCTGCTCTTCAAATGCAATGATTGGATTTGCAACAAATTGCGGAATGATCCTTAGGGGTGGGAGATTCAAGGAGTCCTCAAATGCTAACCTGCCGGCCCCTGGGCCCACGGGGCAGGCCCTAACAAGGAGCCAAAAAGTTAGTACTTTTCAAACTATTTCTTCTCAATAGATCGAAGCATATTTGGTAGCCACTTTGTGTGTAGATACCTTCTATATTGCCTACATAATGTTCCTATGACTATGCCCAGGGTGGGCCCGCTTTGGTCCCTAAGCGGGGCAAAAGTTGGGATGGGCCCTAGAGAATAATTCACAATTCACATCATTGGTTTGACCAAATTGGTGGGATGATGCCTCAGGGGGAGGGATAGAGGGTTCCTGAAGGTACACCGCGCGAGGGGGGGCGGGCCTAGGGCAAACTAGGGTAATTCTAACCATCAAGCCCATTTTAACCAAACCTTGGGTGGTAGTTCATAACAGGACCTCATGTAATTTGGGTTAAAGGTCACATATGTAGGTCAAAGTCAAATTGAAGTTAAATGGTTCTTTGTGTTATTCGCCATTTGTGAGTACTGATGGGAAATGCTGACCCAGATGTTAATGGGGTCAAGGTCATATAAGTAGGTCAAAGGTCAAATGTAAATCCAGGGCGTGCCTTGTTTTTATAAAACGGATCTCAAATTTGATTGAAACTTGGAAAATCAAAGCTATACGTGTTATGGCAGGGATTCAAAGTTTTCCACTGTTCATTTGGCTATGTGGGGTGCCTGATATCAGGCTGCCAAGGCAAAACTATCCTAATGTATACTGATGTTTTTTTTATGGGTACCATAGAGAGATTTGCGATAACTCAGTGAGCGTCCGTGCCCCCCCCCCCCGCCCCCCGGGCTCTTGTCAAATTTTGTGAGAATACACTTTACAAAATTTAATTACCTGATAATGGGATCTGCTCACTTATGTGATGTTCACAGATAATAACATTTTCAAAAATCATAACTCTGTTATGCTTGGCTTGGATTTTCTCACTTTTCTGGCTCTTAGTAATCAACTTGACAGTCACGGTGGACTTCCTGTATTCAATCATGCATAGCTAGTCTCAGTTCCAGACGCTTCTGACTATTTCTTCATAAAGAAATGTGTTACAAAACAGATAGAAACAAGAAAGTCTATCATGAGTGAGCAGTTGATTGATGATAGTAATTTCTGTCTGGAAGCAGTCTCGTAGTTTGTATTTTGTTGAGTTAGGCTATGATTAGCGTAGTATTTTGTCTTAGGTTTCTATTCTTATTGTTGTTTATCATTTTGTTCATCAGCAATTCACTTCATTTCATAAATTAAAAGAAATGCATGTTTATTACTCATTCAATTTTGGTCCATAAGGTTTTGGTACCTTTTTGTACTTTATTCAAATTGCACGTACTATAATCACTATTACCTTCCTGTGCCATGATGGAACAGTTGTTGATTGCGAACATAAAAAAATGATCAATCTATGTGTAATATTTTTTCAAGCTGGCCTTGCATTCCAAACTGTGACAGAATCTTTTATCAAAATGGATCAAAATCCAGATGTTATCAGTTGTGCCACATTTTTTATGAGCGGAGCTCATTTCGAGTCTGCATGTTTACTTGTGTTTGTCACTTTTTTATATTTAGTTCAAAAAGTACCTAAACCAAATTAAATGACTCAGTTATGTATAAATTTTCTTGTGAGCTATCTGCTGTCATACATCTTATTCCTTCAGCGATAAAATAATGTATTATTTTATCTTTAACTTGTTTTTTATGTATTTATTCTATATTTATTGGATCGCCCAGTTACATTACAACCTAACATGTTTGAATGTGATTATGACAGAAGGGAGAAAACTGAAATGATGAAATCCAGGTTAAATACAGTAGGAATGGATGAATTTATGTATTCAGTCTTTCCTGTTTCGAAAAAAAAAGAATTCAACTTTATCTATAGAAGCGTGTCCTTACACCCAGAGGAATGTCAAAGTATTGATTGTTGTCTTAGTTCTAGACCATAGCGCAACTTCTTCTGCCCCAGAGTACTACGCACTCAATCCCGACTTTTTCTACCTCACTCAGCCCATCCTAGAGGAGCTTCCCCCACAGGCCACAATAGTCTAATCTTAGTTCAATGGCAGTTAAAGGACTGAAAAGTCGCATATCGTGATGTTTTCTCGAGCTGGCCCGGCTCGGTAATATTCGGAATTGCCCGTATACTTCGTGGAAAACGAGCGCAATGAACTGTGTACATTTCCCTATGCAGCACACATTCAACTGAAGAAGACAAAATGCACACGCCCTATTTTCAATGCAATTCCTGTTCGCACTCCATCGTTGTTTTAAGCACCACTGAACTCTAACTACATAGATAAAGTTTCTAGGTGTTATCACGACCTTGAGCAATACGGCAAGCGAAGGTATTCACGTACGTGGATTACGACGGCGCATCCCTGTAACTCGTAACGTGCCAGAGATTTAAACCTCTATGGGCCTTAATGTATTATATGTCGCAGATCTGCCATCTCGCAGTTAAGAGTTAAGTGATGATAAGTAAACGTTTAGTGTATAAGGGGAAGCCAGACTATGATCTGTTATAAAGTTCAGCAGCAGAGACAGCTTGCTCATAGAATGTCCCTGGCATCCCTCTACCTAATTGGCTTTGTTGACAATTATGATTTTGTCTGTTATCAGTCGCGTACACCTGGTGAATTTTGGTTGATCTGTTTGGAATGAAGTTTATTAAATATGCCTTCTATCATTCTCTAAAGGT
>JZLH01S0581154.1:59844-70168 GCA_001188425.1 Eucidaris tribuloides | reverse complement strand
CTCGGCATACACAGTTGTGGACTGCATACATGTCAATTATTATCATCCATATTGTAGAGTCAGAAATGACAAACATGCAGATCTTTTAACGGTCGGCCCTATACCATTAAATAATAAGCCAATTTACACACGTCAATAATTACGCTAAAAACATTGAATGGATTTTTTTCGTTTCATTCCATTTATTTCCATTATTAAATTAAAAATACATATAATATACAAAGTATAAAAGCATAAGATAGAGGAGACAGCAAGAAAAGCAAAAAAAAAAAAAAAAAAAAAAAAAACTTTATATATTGTGAAATATAATAGAAACAGGTGTATAGATGGGCTTATTCATACCATATAAGATAATTTTGTATTTTTTTTATAACAACAAGTAACAAATGAACTGAAATAAAAAGTTAATCGAACAAGGCAAGCCCAAACCAGATGCCAGACAAAAGCCTAATATTGCTTCAGTATGACTTATAGTTACGCAAAAGTGACTTTACATTGATTCATAATATTGCATCCTGAACCTCTTACTTCATGCAATAATCTCCTGGCAGGTTAACATAAAAGCCAGTGGTTACTGAGAATCCTTAAAGTGATAGGCTAACATTGTGAAGCTTCAATTTAAAAAATTGTCAAACTTTGATATTTGAGCTATATTGTAGTGTTCAAATGGAGAAATAAACACCCTAGAAATCAAAAGTTTGGAAATGTATGCTGTCACTGACGAGATATAAATGAATAAACAATTAATACTCGGGACGAGTAAAACATAACCCAGATCTACACACAGTAAGTCTATGGGAGGAACTGGGCAGGTGAATCCGGTCAATTTACGGTTTTCACTGTTTTAAAGCACTAAATAATCATGTTGAAATACAATTTTTTTCAGGGGTTCCTTTATAGACCTTATCAAAGACACTTTGAGCATGGAGGATTATGTAGCTCAAATTTTTTTAACTGTGGTAAATGTTAGCCGGTGGCTTTAAAATGAGGCAAGTAAAAAGTGTAATGATCGGGAAAAGGACAATAAATGAAAATTGGACTACATCGTTGTGCCTTAGTCTCTTTCAGGCCAGTTTTGAAACTTATGTAGATATTTGTCATGTTTGGAATAGATCTATATCGTTACAGCTATACCAAAAGTCCATTCCAACGTTGATTATAATACACAAACCCCTTTGGACTTTCAATTGACGTAGCGTATAATTTCTGTGGTACCTCAAGATTTTCTATGACGTCATCGACCACTAATCACCGCTAATGTCGCGTGGCAGACAACCACTAAAAGAAGGACCTCGTTCTTGCCCGGGGGCTAGCCTTTGATGTGTTTGTACGTGGACCTTCCAATTACAGACACCAACTGACACCGCTCAGTTTATACCCTATTAAATCATGAAGTTCATCCCTACATGTATATATATAATCTTATTCCGCGGATATTATATATGATATATATCCACCGATGTATCTCACTTTGCGCGTGTGACGTTGTAAATCTGACGTTGAAGTATTGTAATGTGGCATATTGTACGCATCGTAATACATGTATACTCAGTTCCCACTGTAGCTTGAACTCATTCAATACTACACCCACAATATCACATGCAGGGTATATGGGGTTTTGTTCTAATGGTAGGTACAGGGTTCAAACGGTGAATCACAAGCTTTAAAGCAAAAGCTGGCCGTGTTATGATCATTTAAAAGATCACAATGTGCATTGTGTTTAAATGTATTTATTTATTCATTTATTTGTTTATTCATTTTGTTTATTCATTCATTCATTCATTCAGTTAAGTATGTATGTATATATGTATGTATGTATGTATGTATGTATGTATGTGTGTGTGTATGTATGTATGTATGTGTGTGTATGTATGTATGTATGTGTGTATGTATGTATGTATGTGTGTATGTATGTATGTATGTATGTATGCGTGTATGTATGTATGCATGTATGTATGTATGTATGTATGTATGTATGTATTTATTTATTCATTTATTTATTTATTCATTTATCCTTCACTGATTGATTGATATTGTTTGATTGATTGATTCAGTCATTCATTCATTCTTTCTTTAAATTATTCATTCATATATATATTTTACTGTTTTTCATTCGTTCTTCTTTAAAACATGTGACCCCATCTCGGTGCTGGTTATACACGATTTTTCATTAGCCCCATGCGTACAAATAAAACGCTGAAGTCCACAATAACAATGCATGAATATAGATCAAAATGTATAACATACGAAACATAACCTGTCAATAAAATAATGAAAGACCATACACGAAATACATGCAGTGAACAGAACATTAAAGCCCAGGTTTAGTTTTGGGGATTTTTGTGTTATTTGAAAGCTTTATGCCCCAAAGTCATAACCCTGCAATAATAGATTCTGAATGTCTTTAGTTTTTTTATATGAATTTATGAAAATCCTCAAAACTAAACTTGGGCTTTAACAAAATGCATCGTGATTACGGGAGGGGATGAGATTTGTAAGGTCAAAACGGAAAAAATAAGACCTTATTTATTACATTTTTCAGTTATGTAATTTGAAATCAATTTTATATATCAGTTTATTAAGTGCGTATTATGTGTTTGCCAAAATGAAGTGATATTGGTAAAAGCGCAGGTGCAATAAAATATGAATTAAGGATCTAATTGATAGCTACGGATGGAAATTAAGTGTTGTCATTCACAGTTGTATTCTTGGCAGGTCAGATAAATTAGAGATTTCCGCTACCCTCAACTGTTCCTGGTAATTCCTATTGCAGACAACCACGACCATGACGATTGTAGCTGAATTTGAACCCAAGGTCACGATGAATTGTGATATTGCAATTATCGCGTTAATGAAACGATTCCGTTTGCGGAATTCTAGCGCTATAACGATAATCGATAGCAGAGTGCAACAATTTCGATAGTCGATAGTTTAATGCATGGAGGTATAAAGATTACCTTCATGTTTAATGTAACCTACTGTGGGAGTAGCAATGTGCAGGTAAACCTACATGTCAGGTGAAAGAAAACCTGGACTTGATGGACCTATATATCCTTACTTTGCCTGGTTCATTATTACAGAAAAGAGAGTGATTCCCTTATTATTCCGACTTGAGATTTTTTTTTCAAGATTTTGATTAAATGTCATTTTTTTTTCGCAAGTTACTATCATTAAATACGTTTGTTTCATATCAAAGACGAAAATAAAAGAATTCTCTATTTTGTTTAATTTTGTTTTGATTTTTTGATGTTCTTTACATCTCTCAATTAGCGAATCGATTTTGTGCCACTTGTTTGCATTTATGGTTGGAAATGCCATCAACTACAAACAACCAAACCATAAAACAGCGATTCAATGTCACGGATACATCTTGTACTTGACATAAAATCTTTTAATAGCTGATCCAGTATGATGATAAGTTAATGATGCATGGCAAGACCGTTGTTCCTTATAAATAATAAGGTAATCATGCCCCGAATTAAGTACACGAAAAATATGTAACAACAACAACAACAACACAAAATCAATTTCTGAGGATTAAAAGAAATAAGGCATGACTTCGTGAAATCAAATAGAATGAAACAAATTGTACTGATATCATCATATGTTTTCTATACTTTCAAATGAGACTCAACATTTGACATGTTTGAGGTAATTTGGCATAACTAAAACAAATATTTTCAGATTTTCTCATTTTTAAAGCCAGGCTGTATTACTCAATATTGACTACTGACTTCCGAATCGATTACAAAATATCGATCATCTGTTACGGGTAATTTCCTAGCTCGTTGTGACTTGACCAATAATTGCTTGACACAGAGTAAGAAATTATAGGCATATGACGCATATGTCTGCCTATACAAGCTTCATCCTACATAGCAATTATCTAATTGATCTAAGAACCCCAAGATTTTTTTCTCAGTTGTCGGAGACCCCTATAAGAAATCGAGTAACATCTTAAAGACATCATTTACATTGGTGACACTCGATTAATACATGTAAAAAGGAAAAGCTCAGTTCAAAGCTGCTAAATCCATTTTCCTCCAAAATGTATAACACTAACACATTGTCCTACTAAGCTAACTTTTACAAGCAAGTATAAAATATATCTGGTTTTATTAATTTTAGTTTTTTTTTTTTACACAGGAGCGTGTACAAACTCGGTAAAGAATGCAATTTTATCCAAAGTTACGAAAGTGGATTTAATGCCTTTTGGAATCACACTCTTCAAACGTAAAACTTGAATGTTAATACTGCCGGGCTGTAATCAAATAGATGAATAAATAACAAGAATTATAACAAAAATATGATGTTGGTTGTAGCTGACTAAAATATCCATAAATTACTATCACCTTGAAAAATGAAAAGTCTCAACTTGTTGGTTAATTCTAACACTATAGTTTCTATTTGGAAAAAAAATATTGATAAAGTGGTCAGTCATGTTTCGAATCTTTACGTTTGTTGTTGTTGTTACATCACATGCACTATAAAAGGACATTAATGACATGAAGGGCCATGTCCATGCAGGTAATATTTTATTGTATTATTATTATTGTTATTTTGATTGGAAGCGTTGTCAAGCACTGCGTTTAACCAAAAAGGGTGTGCAGGAATTGAGCTAATCGTTTTTACAGATCAGACGGGAAATGCAACTGTACGCTATATCGTCTTCTAGTGCCCACCATCTAATCGACAGGGACTCCACTAACTTCTCATTTTTCAAAGTAAAACTGCCGCCTTATTTCTGAGTACTTATAAAATCTCGTCTTATCCATTTGTCACCAGACCTTACAAAACTTTGACCTAATATAAATCAAATCACTTACTCAAACTAGCCCAAAATTGTTCCCATTTTACACACATATTATATCATCGTATCTAATCGATTGCTAGCGCGCAATTTGCTGTGATGTTATCTCGACGCTGCATTCGGCCCTCGCGTTAACAGATACCTTAACTTGTTAACCAATCCATTATCGGGCTCCCCAAAATAGCAACATGGGTCTGGTCTCGTCTCTTGAAACCCAATCGTAGTCCCTGTCTGCCGCGGAAGTTGTGACAACTAAGTGCCATTAAATGATCAACGAAGTTGAAATACCAGACCAAACCGATAAATGCAAGAGATGTCTAGATGTGAACGCCAACGCAAGGAGTGTTTAGAATATCTCCTTCGTTTTATTTTTGATCGCATATCATAATACGATGCGAAGGTACATCTATCGAAATGTCCAAAGAAGAACTTTGCATCAACGCTATACATCTCAAAACTTCTTCTGACTGAAATATCTGTGTGGGGATTACATACTCACGACTTTGTGATGTCTTTTCCATAAGAGTAGTCAGTGAAACTAAGCGTATGTTGCCAGTCGATTTACGGTTAATTGTTATCTCTTTAAATAAAGTGGAATTCAAAATAGAATAAATATCCGAAATCTACTCCATTTTTATAAACGGACACGTTCACTGAGATCAACTGATTGCGCAATAAACTCGTAATTTCTTCAAATTCATTCCATGACCATGGGCTGCGATCCGGAGGTGGGGGTCATCAATTTTTTCCCAGGGGGAGGGGTCCATCCCCCTCAATTTTTTAAGCTAGATATCATTTTTTTTCTAATTTGTTAACATTATTGAAAGTTTTGGTTATCTGTCATCCTATTCAAAAGATAAATATGATTAAAATAGATTATCAAACTTTATTCATGCAGGGGAGGGGGATTTCAGGGTCATGCACTTTTCACTTTTTTAACGGTATCCTCGAAGCATTTTTCCCCTCGTGAAGGTAAAATTATTTTGCCTCCGGTGTTCCCCCCCCCCACATGAAATCTCCGTTCCTGTCCAGGACTTGCACGAAATTCACACCGCTTCGCTCTTCCATTTGAATTTTCACATCATATTTTTCAGAGGAGGGAAGGGGGTGAAAGCCGAGTTGTATGGGATGATGTCTCCCATTGGCGACGTGTGGAGGAGACACTTGGGCAGTGAAAGAAGAACACTTTAAGAAGCTGGGAAGAATAGAGATGATATGTCTGAGAGTGGTTATCGGAATAAAGAGTATAGGTGGTGGTGGAATGGATCACCCACCTGGGAGGATTTGTCTGTAATTTGTTTACTTAAGGAGAATCAAGCATAAACATAGGAGTATCTTAATTTTTACCGGGGACGATAAAAATAAGCCCTATAGAGAGCCACACAGCAGGTTTCCGTGCTACGAGTGATATTGACATTGTTTATTATTTTTAGAATGAGTCAACGTTTGACTACAAGATTTTCACAGGAGAATCCTTGCATAGTTTACTTGATTCTAGAGTAGTTTCAGCCCAAGTTGAGGACTACCCCCAGTCATGTCATTTTCCTTTAAGAAGGAATACGAAGATGATCCATTTGGTAGGATGAAATATGGAGAAAATAAAATGAAACAAAGGAGAAAGAAGGACCGGCCGAAGAAATGGTGGATAAAGAATGTTTGGTGAATGAACTGGACGTCCATTCAATAGTGAGGTATTTAAGAGAATAATCGTTCAATTTGATAGAAAAATCGCGTGATAGCTTTCAAATCTTCATTTATTCAAAAGAGTGTTCATTTGGTGAAAACTTGGATGTTAATTACATAGCAGACATGTAGACCTATCTAGCCCTATCAGCATGCTCTGTACAAATTGGTCCCGATGACCCTTTTCTGCGCATGCTCAAATTATAACTCCGTACTGGCTTCTTGTCTATGTCTCTCCCCACTCTCCCACTTGTTCAGTTTTGACACTAAAATGACGTAATCTGTGCTATCCTGAGGATTAATGCGATAATATGCTGTTAATTAGTTGTAGTCTATATTGTGGTTAATGAGGCATTCATAAATGATTGTCTGATGTAACCCCGATTAATTAGCCGGATGCGCGGGAACTTGTCGAGTTGTATTTGTTTATTTCTGATATAGACGTGTGGTTCGAGATGCGCGGCACTTGCAACCTATTTATTATCAATTGAGCAATCTCTCTCTCTCTATCTATTTATCTATCTATCTATCTATCGATCGATTTATCTATCTATCTATCTATCTATCTATCTATCTATCTATCTATCTATCTATCTATCTATCTATTTCTATCCATCCATATATCTATGTATTTATGTATCTATCTATCCACATATTTATTTATTTATTTATCTATCTATCTATCTATCTATCTATCTATCTATCTATCTATCTATCTAAATCTATCGATCATCAAGTATCTGTCTATCTATCACCTATCGATCTACCAATGTGTCCGTCCATCTATCTATATCTATCTATATATCTGTCTGTCTATCTATCTATCTATCTATCTATCTATCTATCTATCTATCTATCTATCTATCTATCTATCTATCTACATTATCTATCCATCTATCTATCTGTCTGTCTATCTATCTATCTATCTATCTAAATCTATCGATCATCAAGTATCTGTCTATCTATCACCTATCGATCTACCAATGTGTCTGTCCATCTATCTATATCTATCTATATATCTGTCTGTCTATCTATCTATCTATCTATCTATCTATCTATCTATCTATCTATCTATCTACATTATCTATCCATCTATCTATCTATCTATCTGTCTGTCTATCTATCTATCTATCTATCTATCTATCTATCTATCTATATATCTATGTAAAATATATCTGTTCACTTATCTTCATATTCTCTATCATACCACGTTTAAATAGTTGGGCGTAACGGTAAATCTCCAATGTATAAAAACATAAAACAGTTATTTCAAAAGATCCAACACTCTAAAAACTGAAATGTTATATCAGCATTTCAAAGTGCCGAGAAGTGACCACACTTTCTAAATGTTCCATTTAACCTTTTATCCAGTTGGATCAAACATTTATACAGCTGTTTAAAAGGTTAATTGCGACATTTAGAAAGTTTGATCACTCCTGATCCCTTTTAAATATTGATTTAACATTTGAGTTTTTAGAGTGAAACAGCAGTTATCTATCTATACATCATGAAAAATTATCATTCTTTAGAATATAATTAATACTGCGTTAGCACTCAAACGCGTTAAATTGGTCACTGAGCCACTCTTCAGACACTGGTGCATTTTACGGGACGTGACATGACCTTCCTGGTGTGGTAACCATGGTAACCGAAAGGGATAGTTTCAATCCGTCTGAAATTAAGCAAAACAAACCACAATACTGATTGGAATAATTAGTAAAATTGTAGATTAAAGCCAAGTACAGTCTTGGTCGATCGGAAAACATTTCAACCTTTTTGCGTCAATCTTTCACAAAGTATTCTACTGTCCCCCAAATAATATATTGAAAATAACATTAGACCTAATAAACATTGTGTGTCGTGATGAATTGTGATTTTTAATTATCAGAGAACAGGTAGCGGTATGTACATTACCTATGACAAATATCATCCCCTCTCTGTTTACATTTTGAGTAGTTTTCTCAAAATGGAAGAGTTTCAGAGCGAGAAATCTTCGGTGCATTGACAGATCTTGACAGATCATGTGGTCTGTCGAAAATTGCAGAAAGTTTCTTAAAATCGCCAAACAAAAATGTCAATGCCCTGTAAAAATCAATTTGAACCACATTACAGATGGGCGTAGGCTGGTTTGGCACGGGGAGGTGCACATCTTGGGGAGGTGGAACTAAAGTGACATGGGGAGGTGCACATCTTAGGGAGATGGAACTAAATGTTGAGTAAATCAGGCGTTGAAAGCAGAAAAAGGGTGCAAATTTCGTTTTGCTTGCCAGGGGCGGAACTCCTATGGCTCTGCGGGGCGGGGGGGGGGTGCACCCCCCAGCCAAATTTAAGCAGATGAAAAATACATCTTATCGTGGATCTTCAACATCCAAGGCGTGTTAGCCAAGAAAGAAAAAGTGTTAATTAACGCGTTAATTTAATGATGTCCTGTTCATCATTATGGAGATTTACTCATAGGAGCGTTGCTGAATAAAATTGCCCTTAGATTTCGCGAAAGTAGACTTGATTTTGTGCGTGTGCTATTGTTGGTTTCTGTGCTATTAGCTTCACGACTTCTTGGAGAAATGTTGTGCGACTGCACTCCTGTGAAGTCAGTCAGTGTATTCCGAGCCTTCGTGTGTGTTCCAAAGTTGTGGGTTTTCAAGTTCGCGAGGGATTTGCATAGCATGCGCACCACCTCCATAAAAAGCGACTCACTGCGCCGGAGTTACACTTTCACCGAAGTACTCTCTAGTCTCGTAGCAGTAGGTGGAGACTGTGTCGCAAACTCACACCATAAACAGCCAGTAGCTCAGTCACTCGTGGTAGTTCAACTTCAGTAGCGAAACAGTTCGGTCACTGCCGCCCTGTCTGCCCGCCCCGACGTGTTCCCGGGTGAGCCCCCGGTAGTGGTTGGCCTCAGTCAAAGCCATGCGGATTAGCGGCCGGCGAACGAGGGTTCACGTTCCCGACTGTGCTTCGGATTCATTATGTACAACGCGCAAGTGGATTTAATTTGTAGCCGAGGAATTTACGAGTTAAGCTTGATCGAGGATTTACTCACCGATTTTGAGTACGTATTTTGTCTTTGCACTCCTTTTTGTAAAAATTATCATTTTTGTGTGTGTATTATGATTTTACATTCTTGGCAAGAAGATGCTTTTGTACGCAGGCCTATGTTTGTTTGTTTGTCTTTTATTTAGCGTACCTTCCATTTGCTGTGTTAAGGAACGATGTCTTTATTCCGTATTCTAAATCTTTACTCTTTATACCAATGAAAGTTTTGCATGAAAAGCTTAGGAATTGGGTCTTATGGAATTTTAAATATTAAACATGTTATTTGTAATTGCTTTAAAGTTTTTCTTCTTTGTTTAATTGTTTGACCATTTTGCATTTTTGTCCACGTTCATCCTGACGGTCTCTTAAGACTCTGCTCTTTCAAATGAGGTATAACTCATGTAACCTTAACACCTTATTAACCCTTTGGATACTATAACGTAGAATATGGTCGAAAATCTCAGGGGTCCTCCCTCCCGGAGATTTTTCATTAATTTAATTAATAAAAAAAAACCTAAAGATATTCAGAATCTGTTATTGATGGGATATGACTTTTTGGCATAAAGCTTTCAAATTAAAACAAATCCCCAAAACTAAACTTGGGATTTAAGATTTAAATCTAAATCCAAAGTTCGACTGGTCCCTATTCACAGTCGATCAGAATTTATTTTAAATCCCTGTAATTTAGAGTGTGGTGCATATTGGCGCCATCGGTATTTGTAAGTAATGAAACGTTCTGTGAAACTTGATACAGTGCAAAGAGATCAGAAAGCAGACATGCAACACGAATGGAGA
>JZLH01S0581154.1:44774-59783 GCA_001188425.1 Eucidaris tribuloides | reverse complement strand
TGGCATTGTCCGTGTTATACCCCCTCCCCAAAACAACAAAAACATTTGAACATAGTGTGCGTTTTGACGTAACTCCAGCCACGTTCGTATTGTTTTTCACATTAACACCATTTCACAGTGGAAGTTATCACTTCATTCACTTCCACATAATGAAAATGCGATGGCTTTCAGCATCCTGTGCCAGTATTACTAGGTGTTTAATTGTTCCACCAGCCGTGTTTTTGAAGGGAAATGTCATATTATTTCGTGTATGTCGATTAGTTTAAAGTGGGTTGATATATGGATCTACTAACTACTAACAGTAGGTCCATGATAAGACTCTGTAGGTGTCAATATGAAAAGAGCAACTTCCATGCCACGTTAATTTTGAGTAAAATACTAGTTAATTGATTTAAAAAATGTAGGCCGCACATCGGATCTCATTAACCCTTAAATGCCAGAGAAATTTCAGTTGTAGAAATATTACGTGTATTGTGTGGTGCATTTTTGCATTTTTCGCACTTCAGTTCATGAAGAGCGAATCTTCAAGAACTGATACCATGGACCTGCAACGACAAACGGTGTTTGCATGGTATAAGCATGGACTTGTAGGTCCATGGTATAAGCATATGTTATTATTCCACATACACTACTCATTACGCAATCAGAGTTGCTGTTTTGCCAACTTTTCAAAACCAAGCTTGTATTGAAAGGTCATTTTTCATGTATTTAATTAATACAATTGTATATTTTAATTGAATGATTGTGACCAAAGTCTCCCATGGCAGATGAATCGCGGTGTACCTGGCAGAAAGGCGTATACTCGATAGAGATGTAAAATGTTAACATCCTTCTTGCCGGGGGAGGGGGGGGGGTGGGCACGACGTCAAGCATTGAATGGTGCGTTTAGACGTCTGCGCCTTGCATTTTGAGTAATTGTTCGAAGAAAATAAAAGGAAATAAACTTAGATCTTCTTGCTCAGTAAAATACAAAGTTGTATAGAATGGGATAGTTTTGCTAGAATGAATCTAAAAACTAAGGTAGTGCACAGAACATAAGACATACGCAGATTTTACACGTTTGCGAATCAACGGAGGCACAAGTGAATCCCCCCCCCAAAAAAAAAAATGTTACGTATTGCAAAGGGAATAAGATTATCGCTTAATATAAATGGGTGTTTGAACAAGAAGAATGGTAAGGGAGATGTTAGCCGTTCAAGAGAGGAACCATTGGAGTTGAAGCAACTATCACATAGACGTAGGAGTGAATGGAAAACAAGGAGAAGAAGAAGGAGGAAGAGAATGAAGAAGAAGAAGGAGGGGAGGAGAGGAGGAGAATAAAAGAAGAAGAAAAGAAGAAGAAGAAAGAAGAATAGAAAATGAAGAAGAAGATAGAAAAGAAGAAGAAGAAGAAGAGAAGAAGGAAGAAGAAGAAGAAGAAGAAGAAGAAAAGAGAAGAAGAAGAAGAAGAAAAAGGAAGAAGAAGAAGAAGAAGAAGAAGAAGTAGAAGAAGGAGAAGAAGAAGAAAGATAAAGAAGAAGGCAGGATGGAGGAGGAGAAGGAGAAGGAGCCAGAAGAAGAAGAGGAAGAAGAAAGTGAGAAAGAAGAAGAGAAGAGAAGAAAAGAAGAAGAGAGAAAAGAGAAAAGAGGAGGAGGGAAAAAGAAGAAGAAGAAGAAGAAGACAGAAGAAGAGAGAAGAAAAGAAGAAGAAGAAGAAGAAGTAAGAAGAGTAACAGGAGAAGGAGAGGCGAGAAGAAGGAGAGAAAGAAGATGACATAGAAGGAACACAATAAAAGAGACAGAGGACGACTGAGGAAATAGTACAACGAAACATAAAGCAAAATAGCAAATTACAAAGAAAGTTGGAGAAAAATTGATTGAAAAATATTTACAAGAACTTGATGTGGAAAACACAACATTACAGGAAACTCCGACAAGTGTGGTAAACGCGTAACAGCAGGACCGGCAGTAGCAACACCACCACCTCGATTTCATGTCATTACGACATTCGTTTGGCTGTTTGTTTCATGTTGTTTTCCTTTTCTTTCATTTTTTGGCAAATTATACGTATTTTGCAACTGCGCGATGACGTGCCAGTTACGTGAACTGGTTCATTTTGTTGATATGATTCCGGTTTCACTTTTTAAGTTGTGAAATAACGCCGTTGGCCCCATGGGTTAAAACACAGGCGTTCCCGTCATTTGCTGTTATCTTCCTGAAATATAATTCAGATCTGTTTGATACCAGATGAAACGTACTTTCATTTTGTTATAGCGATCCCTGTATTATCTGAACATGCTGAAGGTGATTTCTGCGTTTGCTCTTTGCGTATTTTTATTAAACAAATACTTCACGTATTCTATACGGAAAAAAGAAAAGAAAATAAGTTTTATTTTTCCATTTACGATCAATTGAAAGAAGTTTTCTTCATTGATTGTCTAATACTTTTTCGATATCCCATAATCATATCCAGTTTCCCCTACGATCATGGCGACTTTTTCTTGAATTCCAAAATCATCTCACTTCAATAACGATAACTCTCGCGATTAAAATTCGTAATGTTTATGTAACTAAGTAAATGTTGTGAAATAGGGCATGATTCTACTTTGGAACCACGTACAACATTTGATCAAAGTCCGATGGAAATACGAAAATTGCAATGGACACAATATCATCCCACCCGGCCACACAAACAGACACTGTAGTTTCTTTTGGGAGTGGACGAGGTAGAAACAAAAAGTGGGTGGAGATGAAATAGGTCGGCTTAAATCTCTCGCAAATTTGTGATGAAATAGTATATCCGGAAACAGGCCCGCCTACAAGACTTTAAATTTAATGTCTGATTTCGTTCCCCTTTTCTTCCATGTTTATTTTTCTGCGTCAAGTACTATTTTACAGCTCAAGTCTGGGCATGCCCAGTCCCCTAAGGTTCGCTTTCACCTTGCCAAAAATCGTTAGGGTGAACTTCCGAATTTCTATCCACGCAGAGGCAGCGATCTTTTTGCCAAAGATCAAGAGATCGAACGTCGCTCACATTGCAAAATGATTTTCGTTATCTTTTCGTTTTCTGCTTTTTTGAGCACCAGCTGAAAGTGTTTGTCACGCGAGCCCCTCTCACTACAGATGAAACAGTATCAAATTAATGGGAATCTACTTTTCCTCTTTTCATTAAGTTACCAATTTAAATCCTTTTCTTTGTCAAACTTGTCGAGTTAAAGTGCAAGCGTCGCAGCTTATTTTCATGTTAAAATTTCTAAAATGGTAAAAACATGTCATTTACGTGAAGAGACGCAAAGGCGTACTGACCTACCACAGCATACGAAGTGGTGTTCTTTTCTACCCGCTGGAGACGATTTGATTTAACTATAGCACGCAATTTCCATAGACCCCAACACGAGTTAACTTGTACGTAGTGTCCAATGGGTTAAATTTTGCTCATGTAGTTCGCAATCCATCTTCTTCGTTGAGTTACCATGGCCATGACACAGATAAAGCAACAGATCCCCTAACCCCATGTGGAAATATTACGGGGCATTTATAGTTCATTACGAACTGACTCGACTATACGTATGTATTACGTAATTATGACTAGTTCACTTGTACTTTGTTTCGTATAGCGGTGGCGATATCGATACGATTGTTTAAGCCAGGATCGCGATACACCGAATACGATTATCGAGAGGGCTATAGTGCAATATTGCATTAACATTGCGTCACGCCCATCGAACTGGCTGTTTCTTGCAGTAATACATGTGTAATTGTTGCGAAATCACATCATCATAATGATTTCGTAAAGACAATTGCATGCGATTCTGTAGACAAAAATCACAAAAAGCTGAAAACGTGCATGACTTGTATTTTGCCCACAAAATCATATTGATTTCTTGTGATTTTGTTTACAGAATAGTAGAATTGTTTGTTGTTTTTCCACAAAATAATAGCAATGATTCAATTTTATGAATTAAGTATATACTTGTATAAGTAAAATTGGTAGAAACAACGAGCTGCGGTGGTTCCACCATTGTCCATTTCTGAACCAGCGTGACGCCACACTTCGGCGCTCTGTTGAGGTGTGTCGAATAATGAATCTGTGTGTCCCTTCAAGAATTTAATGCTGCCGACAGAAAGAGGGCAAAGCTGATCCGCCGGACTGCCAAGATTTACCCGGCTCATCTCTTGCGGAAGATGGTAAAGGGGTGGAGTGTGGTGGAGGTGGGGGGGGGGGGAGGCGCAGGCTCAACTCAGTCTTGTGATATAATGAGGATGAAGAGAGTGGTATGTATCGTACGCATCATGCGTCGGCGTGCTCAGAAATGTTACTCTTTATTTTTAGAGAAAGGAATTCGAAGAGAACACCAATGCTATTATCGGTGCTGTCGAAATGCGTACGGTGTATACGTGGTTATTGACATTTAGGAGGGGACTAATGATGCAGAAATGTCAGCGTTTCAAAACACCGCGGTGTCTTATTTGATAAGACTACCAGGAAATCTAGGCGCTTAGACCTAACCTGGATCTTTGTGATCCAGACTATCTAAGCCCCCACTTCGGGAACAACATCAACGATATTTTGTGGCAAGAAGTGTTTTGAATTGACGAAATGCCAATGTACACGGGAGGTAAAAATGCGTGTACCCCCCCCCCCGACTCCGCCCAAACGAAAATCATAAAAGGTTTAGCTAGTGGCAGAAAGCTGCCAACAAATCTTTTTTTTTAGCAATATGTGTGTTTGTGCGTGCGCTTTGCGTGTTAACTTGACACAAAAAAAGACGTTTTGTAGTGTGAATATAACTTTCTTTGTCAAATATGAACATCGTTTATGCTGTTTAAATAATCCTAATGCATCGTCTTCGATACCGTGCCTCCTCTTTGAGCTCTTTGACTTGCCGATGCTTCCCCTTTTCAGTTGTGAAATTACTCCTACTTCGAAGTCATGGTAATATCCTTATATCTGAATATTGCCCAAATCCAAGGACTTTCAGCGAATGTAGAACTACTCGTATCCATCCTTAAAAAGTTTTGAAAGTACTCCTATCAAAATACTAAATGTTTGATGTTTTTGTCTATGAATGTGTCGATAAGTTAAAAACTCTCTGCATTATTGCTAAGTACTTTTTGAAACCCATTTTACTCCTGAGTGGTTTATTATGTTGTCAAGCTACAGTCACCTTTCGTTTGCGGTTAATTACCTGTGGTAAAACCCACAAACCCGCCCAAGTGCAATCGGATGGCCAGGCGCCGCAGGTGTGCGAATGGATCACCAGTCTACAGCTGGTCAGGTTACCAAGGTCAAGAAAGTTCACGGCCAGAACATGAATATTCATGAGACATATAACTTGCCAAGTGAAGAAAATGGCAATGAATCGTGGGTTTCCAGTTTATCGGCTTGTAATCGGCCCTAATTATTAAAATATAATGTATTATGTTTTTGGGAAGGGGGCAACCGCTGCTTTCAATGTCGTATAATTTTTGTTCTGTTATCTAAAATGAAAACATTTTGCTCCACACATGAGCTCAGATTTTGTCACTAGAGATGTTGAGTAAATATGCAATATCTTGTGGGATGTCCTTCATTTTATTGCTGCAACCTGCCCCTATAGTAAAAAGTGTATTGAGTATCTGCTGAACTAAGGAGCAGCGAATCTGTCCTTAGATGGGATACTGACTACGAGCGTGGAAATTCCATACATTGAGTGATAAATTAATTTGTTGATTTGTTTGTTTATTTATTTTTAGTATCGTCCTAGGCAGTTAAGTATCTTCTGTTAATATCGAACTAGACTATTAAGAATCTGTTATTTGTGACAAGAAGCAATTCGGCTGGTAGATTTTCGGGGTTAGTGGGTATAGGACAGGGCTATAAAGCACAGTACATTTATTGCACCTTCCTGTTTCAAGTGTACACTCAATAATTCAATTTTTCAGCGCTCATGATATTTGAAGGTGTACCTACAAACCGCATACTCACTCAGTCGTCTAACGCGTAGACAGCCAGGTTTCAGGTTGCGGTGCCAATTTGACGTATCCGGTTTGAGAGGAGTTAATAAGGTCATTAATTATTGCGTGCAATATTACTCGCATTCTGATGTGGTTTATCTTAATTCCAGTGCAATATTAAATTTCCAGAAACTTGACACTAACAAGCAACGATCTCGTAAATTCTTCGACGCAGTTGTTCGAACTATTTCATTGACTCATAAAATGAGGAATAATGTTTGACTGTTTCAGCGCAAAGTGGGATATACGTGCGTAAATGTATTACTGTTGGCTTTGAACCCTATGCCAGAGTTTTGATTTTTCAAGGTTAATTATCATAAACATTTTGTATCTTGGGAAATAAAATGGGTGTTGGTAAAATGTAAACGTAAATGCGTTGCATTGCCATGGAACATGTTAAAAATTAATCTTGAAGAAAATGACGATGGAATAGATAGTAACGTAAATGCACACTAAAGACGTGTTTTTACAAATCAATGAATGAATATTATTGTTAAGCCTTTAAAATCTTTTCAGCCACATTTTAGGATATAATTTTGTTTTCCATGATATAAATTAATAAAGCTTAGTTCAGTCGGCTCGATTTGCTATGCTACTTCAACAGAATGCGACTTGGGTAAAAGACGTTTATTATTTACTTATTTATTTATTTATTTATTTATTTATTTATTTATTTATTTATTTATTCAATTACTTATTTATTTTATTGATTAATTACTTAATATATTTACTTATTTATTCATTCATTTACTTATTCATTTTAATTTTGTTTTGACATTTACATGCTATCATAGGCCTACTAGATACACTGCCAAATCTGGGGTGTTAAATTCAACACCTGTGGTGTTGCGTAATATACAATGTAGGCCTATGTAGTTTTGCTAAACTTCAAATGTTCAATACTTAAAGTGTTATTCAAACAACAAAATGAGAATGACCTCAAACACCAGCTCATGAGTATTACGGTTGAAAGATGATGTTCGTTTCTCTGAAAGTTCGTTATCGCAAAGATTCGTTATTCTTAAATTTCGTTATTCTGAAAGTTGGTTATTCAAACGCGCACAAATTTCCTATGCATCTGTACCTTAATCCGCAAAATGAAATAGGGTTCAGATGCGCAGATCTGAACCTACGGAATACCGAACCATCGGAATAACGACAAGTAACCCCTTAAACACCCATCTGGTTTCTATATTGGACAACACCACGGTTGTTAAAGTTAACACCAAAGTTTTTGCTGTGTATAAAATATGAGCGCATGCAAATGCAACGTTTAAAATGAGAATATAAATATGTAGATAAATAAATGAATGAAAAAAGCAAATGAAGGAATAAATGAATGAATAAATGCATAAATGCATAAATGAATGCATGCATGCGTGAATGAATGAATAAATGAATGAATAAATGACTGAATAAATAAATAAATAAATAAATAAATAAATAAATAAATGAATAAATAAATAACGAAATAAATGTATTAATAAATGAACTAATATTAGAAAATAATAAATAAGTAAATTAATAAATAAACGCCTAAATTTTGTATGTGGTTTAGTAACCTATACTACAAACTGTTCCAAGCTTGCTGAATCTCTTTCAAGGTAACTCTCCTGTTCCCCTTAAAAGTGATGAATGCATAAAAAGTTAATAATACCATTTATTTTTGATATTTATTTGTAAGAACACGTCTCCGGTATACATTAATTTTCCATTATCATCTGTATAATATCGTCGTTTTCTCAAAGTTTGCGCATGAATCCATGTACAAAATGCTTCCTTCCGTTGACAATGAGATACGCAGAATGAAACATAGATCCTAAAATATAGTAATCAGTCCAGTACTTACAAAAATATATAATTTTTTTTAACAACAATGATATCATAACGCCAAATGAAAGGGAATATTACAAAACAATTAAGTTCCGCTTTTGTAGCGCCCCAAATTGTGTCAGAATCCAATATAGATCAATGATGACAAATATGCATAATTGGCGGAACGCTAATTAATGACTGTACCCGCTAGAATTTCCGAACTTGGAGGACATTGTATATCCCCGAGGTCAGAATGTTCTATTTTTGCTGTAGACACGTTGTTTTAATTGTTGTTATGTTGTTTGCGATCGGTCTAGTATGCGTTGGTGTCAGGAATTGGGTCTTTCACGTGTACATGTGTCTTTGTAACTATAAAACAATTAAAAGTATTCATCAATTATTACTTATCCCCCCAAAAACAAGTTCTCTTGAAACGGGTACACCATATTTGCACTTGACGCACAATAACTACACGTTCCTGCTTTCTTCTTCTGTCTTTCTTTCTTTCTTTCTTCTTTCTTCTTTCTTTCTTAACTTCTTCTCTCTTCTTCTTTCCTTTCTTCTTGCTTTCTTCTTCTTCTTCTTCTTCTTCTTCTTCTTGCTTCTTCTTCGTTCTTCTCTCTTCTTCTTGTCTTCTTGCTTCTTCTTCTTCTTCTTCTTCTTCTCCCTCCTCCTTCTCTCTCTCCTTATACCTCCTCCCCTTCTTCCACCGTCTTGTCTTGGATCAAAGATTGCAAATGTCAAAGGCGCCACCAGAGCGCCATCTCTCGTCATAGGAAGTGTAGTCTTAGCTTACATCATGGTCGCAGATTATTACGCAGCATTTTTCTTCATTGACCAACCATTTCGGGACAAATCTTACAATGCAAACACTGTGGTATTAAATTTAACACTCGAGTGTTGCTCAGTATAAGTGTTAAATGTCATGTTGAATTTCTATAAAAGATGCTATCCAAACTACAACTACTTTAAGCAACAAGAATATTACCTTTAACACCGGTTGAGACATCAGCGCCCTATCCGGTAGGCGTGCGTATGTTGGTTTACACTCTGTGTGTTAAATCTAACGCCATAGAGTTGTAGTATAGACACCATACGCACGTCGATGAGCTGAATGGAATTGGCATCATTTTGTAGCAAGTTTTAGAACAAGGTGGATTCGGCATGATGTTGGAACAAAACTCATCTTTAAAATAAAGCTTGTAGAGAAAAAAAATATAAAATGGAACAGAAATGGAAATGTGAGATATTTGAGTTTTTCTTTCGATTGCCTTTCCTGCTATAGTTCTCCCTTTGTTTGTCATTATTTTGCCAGAAAAAAAATGGGAAAAAGCCAACGATAACATCCTTATCCTTATTTTTCAATGTATCGCCAAACACCATCATTGGTGTGATAGTTTGCACGCTTTCCAAAGGTACAGTCAACGTAAAGCGAACATCGAATCTATTTCAATCGTAGACAAACAGTCATGTTACAAGTATTTTGTTAGAATTCAGTTTAGGTGGTTGTGCAATATTAAAGATACACACAGGAATACATCACCCTACCCCCCCCCCCAAAAAAAAAAAAGAAAAAAAAAGAAGAAGAAAAAAAAAGCATTCGCGATATAATGCAAACCTGAGCGGAGGAAGCATTATTTTCAGTGCAAATTATTTTCGAAAAGAGGTGAGGTAATATTTTGGATTCTGACCAAAGTGGCTCTAACTAGTTCGATGTGTACCTAGGTCATTTAGACTAATGGTAATAATAACATACAGATATAATTTTCTAATTAATCGTATCCTTGAATTTTGAAATACCCGCAAGTGAACTGAAGAAGATAATGAAGTAATCATTAACGGTTTCAAGTGATAACATTTGGATGTTAGTGTGATTTTCTCAAGATGTCTTTCAAGAACGCGGGAGGATTCAAGATGTGGCCTGGTTTATGTCACGAAGCAGATTACTGTGTCATTATTGACCCGGTCCCGTAAGGAGGCCTCGAGGGGCCAAACTCCTCAAGACAATGACCTATCCTCTTGATGTCATCAGAAATAACAAGATATCGCATTTCAGATCGCTGACTTTCGAAGTGATTACCGAATTCCGGATTAATTATCCGCTCATCGTCATAGCAAAAAGAAATAGGTCGAAAACTGATTGACATAATTTATGCCAAGTGTCAGTTTAGCGCTTCCTGGTCTGCTATTAGTGAACAGGAGTTTTATCACATAAATCCTTTGAAGACTGTTTGGTTTTGCTTCAACACGCATTACCTGGTGACGAGATATCTCGTCTCTCGACTTCAACGGGCACTGGACATCTGTCACGCAAACAGTTTCGTCTCGGAACGGGAAATAATTTCTGTAATTATACAAATCAAAAACGAAAACATTTGTCACTTTTATTCGTAAATACATACCAAGAAGTAGGAAGGATTTGTTTTTAGTTTTGTCGCGCCAAAGGTGTTTAAATTTGGGTAAAAGGAAGGGATAAGCTATCGAAAGCGGGGTGATACCCATCCGGCCGGCGGGGGTAACTCGCGAATGCCATGACGCAGCTTCCATGCAGGTGCAACATCAAAAGTAAAAATGCAAGTTCCATTTTTTGATTTTTTTTTTGCATTCAAAGGTCGCAAGTACTTCTATTTCTGACACACTATTTTCCGACAGGTTACTGTCGAACTTCTAAATCATTTTCAGTAATGGGATGAAATTAGTGAAAATGAATGATAAGTGAATAAAAGATAAAAAAAGATAAATCAATCAACAAATGGACAATACAGGAATAAATAAAGAAATAAATGGATAAATGAATTGATGAAAAATGTAATAAATGAAAGAATGAATGAATAAATAAATAAATAAATAAATAAATAAATAAATAAATAAATAAATAAATAAAATAATAAATAAATAAATAAGTTTGTAGAGCATACTTTTTCCTGTATCGCAAAAGCTGAAAATGAATGTTACACTAAACACGCAAATGTCTACGATAAAATTCCAAGCAGGTAACGGTGTTGATTTTTAAAGGTGCTTTAAAAGTCCACGTGTTTGTAAGGAAAAAATACAAGGCCCTTTGACTAAAACAATTTAGAGAGGACACATAATTTTGTTACAATATGGAAAACAAATATGACTTGTAATTATTCACAACCATGCTTACGTGTGCTGGCAAGGTCATTGCTCTTTCCAGCCGGCCAGCTCTTGTCTATTTAATCCATTTGTTTCACCTTTCTTGGGTTTAATCATCGTCCTGCGTTTGACAACCTTGTTTTCTTGTGTATGCAGTGCTAGGAAAATATTGAATGTATTGGGGGATGAGTGATGAACTGGCAGAAAATAGTGCACTATTTCCCGGGCAATAGTCGTCCATAGCATTGGCCAGTCAACACTTTCTTGTTGACTAATCGTGGGGCGGAACCAGCGCTTTTGTTTCGCCCGTGGCTTGCTTCCCGTAAAGCTCTGAACAGTCATACAGACTGAGTGAGGATTGATGGACTGGGGGACATGATACGTGGGGGTTGGGGAGGGGGAGAGGTCACGAAAGCCGCTGCACCGCGTGGCAAATATGAACAGGACGTATTAATCGAAATGTAATAACCAATTGTGTAAACTCGCGTCAACAGCCATGCGTTCGCGTTCGTCTCCCGAGAGTTCGCTGCGCCCTGGCGCCACGTCAGGATCAGTCACCGCGCAGCGCAGCGAGCGCGGATTAACCGACGGCGGGGCAGCGAAGGAGCAACCCAGCCCTGGGAATTGGCTGGTCTCGGTGCAAAAATAAATCTCGTTCCATGTTTGGGAGATCTAACTATCGGAAATGCCAATGGGCATCAGCGTCTTGTAGGAGACAGGTGTGGTCCCATTTCGTTCTAAACCCAGCTTAATCCGTTGATAAGTTCGACGCTTTTCAAATTAATTCGAGTTTTCAATTACCGAATGTCTTTGCTAATAAGCTGCAATGGTTGCATGAAACATTAATCCACGCCTGGGAAATATCACATGATCCCATTGCAAATTGTTTGATAACATTATTCTCGATAGAAATCCTTTAAAAAATAGGAGGGGCGGGAGGGAGGGGATTCATATAAGTTCAGGAACCGGTCGAAAGTTTCAATCTATGTTAACCGGATGTCTGCTCCTGTCGTGTGATCTGAATTAAGGGGTTACTCGAAGTGAATGACTAGACGAGCTCTAAATGACATACCGGTCATTAACGTGTATATTTGCCCCCTTCCCCTTGATCTCAACCCCCTCCTCCTATCCTAACGTTCATATTTGTTTCCACGACACAACTTATATTCACGGTATCGCACGCCTCACATACGTACACGATTATTCATTTCGCAGACCCCTAATGGAGTCGGGGGTATGCAGGAAATCCGATAAGCCGAGGATATCATATCTAATGTTCGGGGACCTGCGAACGTATGTCCTTATTAACGAAGCTAATTCCGGTATAATAATGTCAACTCGCTTCTGCAAAATTGCTGGAATGAATTAAAAATGCTTTTAACCCCATGGATTCTAGTGAGTGCTCGCGCATTTTACCTTGCAAACATGACATGGATTTCAGATAAATAGAAAAAAATAATAATAACTTACACGTGCATCATATCTGTTGTTCGGGGTAGATTCTGAATTTCCACTTTTCTAGTTTGTAGAGATGCCACACTTGTATTGGTAGCACATTTGCAATTTTTTCAGGAATTTTGGCGAAATATACGCTGCAGGCTCCCATGATTAATGTAGCATAATTCTTAGTACCTCAAGCCGTATTGATCGTGTATTAATTACCTACATCGTAATTAGGACCCCAGTTTTTATTAGTTATCCCCGAAATTGATAAGGTAAGGTGTTGACGAAGAAATTATCGGAGTATATATGAGCACATGGTTGCCAATCGCCCTGCAACGCAGGGTGAAGAGAAGAGAAGGATATATCTCTAGTGGTTTGAAAAAAAAATAGTACAATCGGAACTTGATCGTTTTGTGGATTGTTTTGGTAGCCGAAAAAAATACAATGTGTTTCATCTCATTCGGAGTTAATCCTAAAATGCAATGAATTGTCTGTATTATTATGCAATATTGATTTTGTGCCAATATCTGGTTGTGTTATGAAGATTCGTTAATGTTGTTGTAAAAGTATGAATAGTCATGGTTCACTGAGCCCAACAATTAAATGCCAGTGATGGTTAATGTTTGTTCTCTTATTACTCGTATTCTTTTCAGTATTTTCTCGTAATTTAGTCTTTTATTGTGTTATGTTATGAAATCATTGTTTAATTTTAAAATGACAGTATCGCTCATGATTTCAGAAAGTGGTTCAAAGACGAAGATAAATTTTATCAGAAACATAATTCTACTAAGTTACATGATCTTACACAATTATACAAACGTTTTCAACAGATTTGATGTTTATTAGTTTGTGATTGTTTCTTTTATCGAGACTGAAAATTACTTTGCCATTGTAGTTTCTGCACTAACATTTCGGCACGTTTATTTCACAGAATAATGTGATGCATCTCCCAGTCTGGACCAATGCAACCACAAAGCTGATAAGAATATTGAATGGTTA
Source organism: Eucidaris tribuloides (assembly GCA_001188425.1). NCBI lineage: Eukaryota > Metazoa > Echinodermata > Echinoidea > Cidaroida > Cidaridae > Eucidaris > Eucidaris tribuloides. The sequence continues at coordinate 46,433 of JZLH01S0581154.1, read as the reverse complement.
CCTATACGTGCACATCTCACTTTTAGTCATGATGCGACGCCAAAATACTTGCAATTCAAGTCTCGGCAATTTCCACCAATATCCTTAACGAACAAAAACATATTTATTGCCTGCGAGCTAGCCAGGGAAGTTATTTTCAATACCATATTTCGTCATCGACAGGTACCCTTTCCCAATCAATTTGTTTCCAACCCCCTGTACTCAAACACAATCATGTGAATCCCAGCACACTCTCCGCATGCTCCGTGCATCTGTTTTAGGGTAATTGTTCCGAAATGCATGACTGAAAGGTTATACAGCGTTGACGAAAAAATATCAACTGTCACTTTTCCCTGTCATGTATTTCGGTTAAATTTAAGGGGCTGCAAGGACCTATATACCGGATTACATTACTTAAAGGTATCATTTAAAGGTAAATGACATGATTGGGGGTAGTCCTCAACTTGGGCTGAAACTACTCTAAAATCAAGCAAACTATGCAGGGATTCTCCTGTGAAAATCGTGTAGTCAAATGTTGACTCATTCTAAAATAAACAATGTCAATATCACTCGTAGCACGGAAACCTGCTGTGTGGCTCTCTATGGGGCTTATTTTTATCGTCCCCGGATAAAACTAAGATACTCCTATGTTTATGCTTGATTCTCCTTAAGTAAACAAATTACAGACAAATCCTCCCAGGTGGGAGATCCACTCCTACTAGTGTATTTCAACTCATTTGTTTCTTGAGGCATTTTCAAGTGTTCCCAATCATGTCATTAACCTTTAATGGTATTTTCAAGCTACATTTTTCCCAGTGCCACTAGTATGTCTGATAATGTTTAAACTGAAGAGAATTGGGGAAATTGTTCACTACTCCCAGTCCTGTTACTGTTTGCTCATGATTGATGAAGTCTTTCATCCATATGTGGAAGACGTACTGCCAAGTCTGATCCATCTTCCAGCTGAATTCTCTCGAAGCAGCCCCAATTTGAAGCTCAATAAAGATGCCAAAGCCTGTGACAAGTAAAGAGACATTGGGGAATGTTCAGTAAAAGCTGTTCTTATAGTTTACGAACAACTTTACGAATTCGAGCTGGTTGACCACTTTCTTGGTTGCTAATTCAGTTTCTCATGCATATTTACAATGTAGCAAAGGAAGTATCACCCAGTCGTGCGTAAAGTCGTTCGTACTTTACGAAACAGCTTATGAAACACCACCCATGAATCGAAAGATGACCGGGAGTGGTGATATTAGTATAGATTGTGGTTGTTTCCGCAAAGGCTTCGAGACCCGGAAATCTGTTTATGGTATATAAATATTTACACCCGCAATGTACCCAATCGACTGCCTGCCAGTATGACTTTTCTCGTAGTATAAAAGGTATTAGAGAACTAGCCAAACAACACACCAAGTGCCATTCAGGAGGATTCGAATCTATGACCGTAAGTTCTGCGAGTCGGCAGGTTGTTGTGGTCACTAGACAAGTCATATTGACGGAAGTAATGTCTGGACACAATTTCCAGACTAACTACAGGAATTTCGAACTTTTGCTGGGGTTTCCAACCTGCGACCAAGTATTGAGTCCATTATTATGGCCATAGACTTGTATTTTGATAAACGTATTGCCTGGACACAACTTCCAGACTAAGTCCAGGAAAGACCATGTTGCTGACGTGAA
>JZLH01S0581154.1:27062-39006 GCA_001188425.1 Eucidaris tribuloides | reverse complement strand
ACATTTTCTTGTTTTTGAAGGGGTAGGTGGGTTGTACCTGAATCATTGCTTCATTTTTGCTACGTTCTAAATCCTCAGCATGCTCAGAGAAGAGCTTATATCAATTCTGTGACAAGAAAGACAAAATAAAGCAATAATTCAGATACAATTACCAACCCCCAACCCCTGAAAAATAAGAAAATGCATTTTTTTTTTAATACACAGTTCATCTTGCAAACATGACATTCTCTTCTTTTTATGGGGTATATCTGAATCAGTGCTTCATTTTTGTCTTCTTCTTTTTTTGCCACAAAATCGATATTAGTCTTCTCTGAGCATGCTGAAGATTCAATCCTTGTGCACATCAGTTGTGAGCTTCTGCAGCACCGGTCTGTGAGGCATTAAACATTGATTATAAGAACACAATTCTGTGCGCAAATGTATTTTTGGCCGATTGCACAAAAGCGAGTTGTCCTCACTCATGCGAGAAATAATTTCAATACCAACAGCGTCATCAAATAGCTTAGGTCCAAGGTAAAATATTTATATCAAAAAATAATCTCAAAATCACGAAAACAATTTTTAATAAATTTTTTTCTAAGTGTCTACCTTTTTTTGATACACGCTGTATATTTCTGGACTTTTATACTGAACTGCACTTTCTATGTATGAAACATCCTTCACCAAATCTAGATAAATTACTACTTATAGGCCTAACTGGCAACAGTTACTGCATTTTCTAGGAATGACGGAACACGCTTATTTGTTTATTTTTAACATCAGTTTCCACACCTTGACACGACTTTTCTGAATATCCTTCGGCCTGTTTACCTCGTTATTTTCAGTTTGAGATCATCGATTAAAAAGTATTTAGCCAAGCAAGCCAAGTCATGCAAGGTCAGTAGTTAAAGGAAGAGAATCGCATTTGCATCCTTCCCTGCAACACAGGAAAACATCACTCATGTCCTTATGAAGGACATGTCTCTGAAACCTGAAGATCGGTATTTACCTAGAATTTGAAAAGTGCACATAAAAGTAAATGTCAGCATGAAGGACTCTTTCTGCCGTCATGCTAAGATGTGACTTATGCATAAACTTTGCCATGTTCATGAATGCATTATGATACACATTTGTAGATTGTTAATAAATTTCAATATAGAATTTTTGTCTCTACGTGACCCTGTACGAGACAATAATTTAAACCAAAGTCCAACGGTCACTATAATTCAATTAAAACTGGATTTCTAGCTCCTATACTTTGCTGAAGGTTCTAATAGGGTATTTTCTTCTGCATACCAGTGTATTTACACAATACTAATTTTTAGGCTGGCAAAAGAGACGTTCTGCCTTTAGTGTAATCCTAAGGCATAGAGTTATTTCGTTAGATCCATCGAGAATATTCTCCACGAGCTCAGAACGACTGGACTCATTAGCCTCGCCAGAACGTGAGCTCTCCGTCCCGTAGTGATAGCGTCGCCGAATCACTCGCGTTGCTAGGCGTGGTCCAAACAACGTTTGGGACTAATCGCGGAATGCCTTTCTTGACTCTGAGTCAATAGTGACATAAACGGTGGAAAACACCACGCGGTGTTAAAAGTGAAAGGATCTTATAATTATATAAAAAAAAATCCATGGGAGAAGCGTCGCACCGTTAGTCATTGCTTTGCAATTTAATTTGACGATGACACTGGACGAATTTTCGATGGCGACGTCATTTTAATTTACCAACTGAAGACTAGACATGAGATATCTCGTCACAAGGTGTATTGGAAATGCATGTTTAATCGAAATGAAATCGTCTTCAGAGGGGAAAGCAGTTTCTTCGATGATATTGCCAATTTTGGGGAAGAAAGTCCGATTGCCACAATCAGAACTCAATTGAACCTAAAGAAATAATCGTCCTTAATACCATCACTCGAATAATACTGTCGGATCCAGGGGAACACTCTAACAAGAAATCTTTCTCAAAGGGTTCTTTTCAAAAACCATTTCGTCACAACAGTGACATCATTTTCGTAACAGCACCAGTGACGTAGACATTATGGGTTAGGTTAGGATGGCTTGGGGCTTTTATAATTCTTCCATATTAACTTAGACCTATATTGATGAATTGATGATTGATTGATTGATTGATTGATTGATTGATTGATTGATTGATTGATTGATTGATTGATTGATTGATTGATTGATTGATTGATTGATAGATTGATTGTTGGATTGATTAATCTATGAATTCGGACTCTGTATTGGGGGCACAAAAACCCTACTGCGGCACAGGGGTACCTTTCGTCACCCCTTACAAAATTGCTGAATACCCCCTTCCCGATGAAGTTGGTACACTCTATCCGACGCGCAAGCCGATGATGTAACTGACATCGTGTGAAACCGCCATTTGAGGTGCGATATATATAGGCCACTATTGAATTGGAGTTTAATGGAAATAGAATTAAGTGAGTCTACAACAAATTGATTTCGCTGTAAGAGTTTGTACCAGAACTTAATAATGGCCTAAACAACAAAAATGACAAGAGAAGTTCGTCAACAAAACAGCTTATCCCATTCAGTCATGCTGTGTCAATCGGTCTCAATCACATAGGATCGCTTGCCACTGCCCCTTCTACTTAATTGTGTGCTCTAATAGAAGCCAGTGACTGAATTAAGGGGGTTTGATTAAGACGTTGCCTTTCACCCCTCATCCTCTTCTTGGCGATGTGAAACGTAAATAAGTCGCATTGAATTAAGCTCGATTCCGACGCAATCGTGTTATTCTAGGAGTTGACTGCATTCATTGTTTTGTTTGCCCGACGTCGCCACTGCCTAACCATAGCGCAAACCAATCGATGGCCACTTAATGGTACCTTAATACATCGTCTTTGTTTCTTCAAGTCATTCTTACACACTCTCGCGTATATGAGGGCGTGAAAAACAAGTTGCCATTAGAGCTGCAAACAATAATCACAATCCCCTCTGTCAGCATGTTGTTTTTCAGGGGGCGGACTATTACACATACTGCTCTAAGTTTGTGTTGACAAAATATATTCTGAACGGTCCGATGTGTGTTTATCGGGTGATGGTTATTACAATGCGGTTAAGAAAAGCTTCCGGACACTCGAGTGGAATTCGGCAATTTTTGATGGGAAAGGAATTTCGGATAAATTTACTTTTAATCGGTGATATCCATTAATGGAAGGGAATGACGTCATGACTAAGGGGTATCACCATCGCCACGCGACTAGGGAAGCTCCGGCCGGCGAAAGTTCGGCGCTCGTCTCGGAGTGGTCCTTTTTGCTGGAGAGCAGCGGGTCCGTGCAGGTCGCGGAACAGGGCAGCGGGTCGGGAGAGATGTTGCAAGGAGATGCGATGTTTTTGGCACTTGGTGGTTCGCGTTCCCCGATTCTTGGCCATGCTCGTAGGATATTATTAAGTGCTTCTTCACAAGGACACCGCAGATTTGCAGCCAGGCGAGTGTTCAGTGTTGCTAGTGATAATGACTGTCGATGTTGTTCTAAATGATTGCACTTTTTAGGGGGTAACTTTCATAGTCATGATCGATATCATATTTAGCCTGAGTGATGTTTTTTTTGTTTGTCTTTTTAGTAATGTATTACATACCCGCTACATAGGTCATACTCGAGATAACCGATGTGGTCGTTATTGATGGTTACTTTCGTTTATTCGTTTGTGTTAATTTATTTTTATTTCAGTTGCAAAGCAACGCAATCGGTCGGTTATTTTGACGTTCGTATTTATGATAAATGATTTAAATGCACTTATAAATATATTGCAGGTGTTGTATGTGATTTTCGTGCAGCTAAGTTAATATCATATCACTCATATCACACACAAAATTTCAGGCGTTTCTATACTGTAGATGATTTTTTAAAGATATTTATTGATAATTGTAAAATTTAATACACAGAACACACAAACAAAACATACAACAGTTATACACATGTACTATAAAAGTTATTGTTCACGTTTAACCAGCTTTTGGATAATTTTCCGTAAACTCTACACATTTTCATAACCTGATTATACACGATGTGTTTTGCTTGTAACGGCTGTTACAATCAACTGTCCATCAGTGGCAAACAGATTATGTGTATAGTACAAGAACCGGCTCGGGATGTGAAGATTTTTGTGTTAAGAAAAAAAAATGGATGACATTGGAAAAAAGGAGCTCGCTCATTTGAATGAAATCATGTTATACATGTATATTGGCGAAGATTAGCTGGTGTGACGTTCCAAGTTTAACACACACAAAAATAATAATAGTCAAGGCTTTTAAACACAGATCAGGCAACGTGCTGATGTAAATCAGGTTCCTTTTTACCACTTGAAAGGATTATGTTTTACGTGTAATTGAAGAATGAGTACTTCATTTGGGTGCTTAAAGGTATTGGCTAACATTTACCAGAGTTAAAAAAATCTGAGCTACATGATTCCCCATGCTACTATTGTCTTTGATAAGGTCTAAAAATGACGCCCTGAAAAAATTGTATTTCAAAATGATTATTTAGTGCTTTAAAAAAAGTGAAAATCGTAAGTTGATCGGATTCACCTGCCCATTTTCTCCCATAGACTCACTGTGTGTAGTACACCTACGCTATTTAAACTCGCCCCGAGTTTTAATTGTTTATTCATGCATAACTTGCCATTGGCAATGTAACTTTCCAAACTTTTTTCTTTTATTCTAGGGTGTTTATTTGTCCATATGAACACTACTATGTAGTTCAGATATCAACATTTGACAATTTTTTAAATTGAAGCTCCACAATGTTAGCCTATCACTTTAAAGAGATTAAATCATGTACAATTGATTTGGAGCTAATACTGATGTACAAGAGCTTATCTGCAGGAACATTGCAGAAATTGATCAAAAATAATACTATGGCACCACCAAAATCTGGAAAGAAAGTAATTGTATCAAAACATTCGCACTTTGACTTAATAAGAATATCTTCTACAAATTATAGTGGCAATGATGGCACTAAACCCGATAAAAATTTCCTTGCAATGCAAAATGAAATCATTATTGTGTTGTTGTTTTTTTGGCGGGGGATTTCGTTTGATTAAAATGCATTTCTGTTACAGACTAAAGAAATTGAAACAACATGTAACTTTAAAGATTTCTTTTGAGGATTTTAATCAACTGTACATTTATTACTTGTTTGTCATAATCCCATTTAAGTTTTGATATGTAATAGAACCGAATTTAGGGAGATCATTGCAACAAGAAAATGTACAGGAAGCATAACTTCATCAAAAAATATCAAAAAGTAAATTTTTAAGAATTACAACGTTATCAACGTTCCGAACCCAGTGCATCATCTCCACTCCTTTTGTAAAGAGCGCTTAGAGACATGCTATTTTGCCTATGTATTATGCGCTATACAAAAATGTTTCATTATTATTATTATTATCTATGTGTCCGTATAGGCAAGTGTAACTCGTGTAATTGTGGAACTCGGTGATTGGTATTGCTTTACTGTTGTCCTACTCCAAGGCAATTCGCGCGTACGTTATCAAAAAGTATAGAAGAACAGAGGCGGGGGGGGCAATAAAATCGGATGTTTATCATAGACACAAACACGTGCGTACATAATGGTTTTGGGAAAAGAAAAAAAAAACGCAGCCCCAATCCCCCTTTCTTCAGGGCGGCTCCCAAAAACTACCCGATTAAAGGCAGGATGTTCCTTGGTGCAGGGGTTGTTGGGGTGCTGCAGCTGCACCCCTAGATTTTCATGAATCTTTTTCTGTTTTGGTAATTTCGTTTTGATTAATTACCCTACATTTACTGTACCAGCGCTTATAGTGATGTGAAGTGAAGTTCTCGGTTTAGGGTCTGATTTCCGTATAATATAATGAGCATGAACTGCACCTGAGAATAATGCTACCCTCCCTTTTCCCCAATGTTGGATCAAATACAAGTATACTCGATTTTGAGGTGTAATTCGGGGAGGCTTTCAATTAAGAACCATTAGCGTAAAGACGTCTTTGGCGGTTTAAACTTGGCAGATTCTTCAGTTCATGGAATCGAGAATGCCTTGTAATTGTTCATGACACCTTATTATTGGGACGAGTACACTTTGGTTGAAATACGATACGCGAAAATCATTCAATGTACTTTCTTTGCTTGTCTACTCAATTTTTCGTTTTGCTTATTTGTTTGTTTTTCTGTTTCGGACATAATCATGATCACATAATTATCTGCGATATAGTGATTATGATTTTACTGATGAAAAACAAAATGTTTTCGTAAAATACTCACAAGACATGTTGGCGTGGTTGATGCTATTGATACGATGCTGCGATATAGTTTGTTTTGTCTTTCATTTTTTCTGCAGTTTTGATTTTATTTTTTACTTGCAGGTTCTTTTTTCTCTTGGGGGACGGGACGAATTATTGGGTTGTTTGCACAAACGGTTTGTGTAAATTACGTAAAAAGATGTTTTGTAAATTTGATTGTTTTTTTTAAATTTTGTTTTACTTATAAATGTACCGAAAAATTTGTTTCTGTCTTACTTTGTCGGCAGCCTTAAAGACAGTGGATCTCATTTGCAAACATCCCCACAGACCAGGAAAAGATAACCCATGCCCTAATAGGCTATTGATAAAGGGCATGTCTGTGAAATCTGGTGGTCAGTAATTACCTAGAATTTGAAAAATGCGAAAGAAAAACAATAGCCGTTTAGTGTACGTTCTATGGTAGGAATTGTTTTCTCGCGAGAAAAAAAAAATCAAATCTGAGTCTAACGGTCACAATAACTCCTGTATTTTGGTAAAGGTTCCCAAATGGCATTTTTTTCTAAATGCTATTGTATTTACACAATGTTAATTCTTAAGCATGCAAAAGAGATCCCCTACCTTTAATATGACGATAATACTTCCACTATAATATTATTAGTGCTGCTGCTATGACAACGACGACGACGACGACGACGACGACGACGACGACGACTACTACTACTACTACTACTACTACTACTACTACTACTACTACTACTACTACTACTACTACACTACGCCCACCACTACAACCACCGTAAAACTATACTAACTTACTACTACTACAACAATACCGTACAACTATACCAACTTACTACTACTACAACAACTACCGTTACAACTATACCAACTTACTACTAACTACCACTACCAACTACGCATAACGACTATACGACTACTACTACTACTACTACTACTACTACTACTACTACTACTACTACTACTACTACTACTACTACTACTACTACTACTACTTCTACTACTACTACTACTACTACTACTACTACTACTACTACTACTACTACTACTACTACTACTACTTCTACTACTTCTAGTAATACTACTACTACAAGTACTAATACACTACCTCTACTACTTCTGTTATAACAACCACTACATGTACCAATCTACTGCTACTTCCACTACAACTAAGATGACGACAACTATACGACGACGACGACTACCGTACTACTACTGCCACCTCCACCACCACTGCTACTACTACTTCTTCTGCTACCACTTTTTATACTCCTACTGCTTCTCTCACTCTAATCGTCAAAATTGTCATTGATAATTATTAATCATATTTCATTTCTTTTCTTTCCCTTTTCTACAGAATCTGGACAATGGACCCTCTGAGGGTACTATTCTACATCAGTGTCGCTTTGATATACATTATAGCGCCCGCAACGGCGCTTGGTCCGTTATGCGGATCGGAGTTGGCGAATTCACTCGCTGTTGTTTGCGCAGAAAGAGGGTACTACGAACAACAACCAGACATAGCCGGTAAGTGTTAGTACCCAGATAGAAATACGATGTTGCCCCAACGTCAAACCAACGTTGTACTGTTATTGTTATTGCTGCTGTTCGTCATCCTACTCCAACAATTTACTACCTCTTTTCTACACTCTTAAACATCCCGGGGCTGGAATGAAGACTATCGTCAACATGACGAAATATTATTAGGGTACAGAATTAAGTCCACCTTTACTCAGCATTAGAGCCGCTGAAATGACTCCAATGTATGGACAATGTGTTTGAAAACCTTTCTTCAGCAACCAACTTTCCGTTAAAGGGGAATGAAACCCAGACATCTACGTGTATTCAGAGAATAGGTAACAGTAAGAGAAAGAAATTGGTGAAAGTTTGAACAAATTTGACTGAACCGTTCAAGAGTTATATATGTTCAAAGTTCACGTAATCCTTATGTATGGAGGATTCTTAAATTGGCAACTCTACCACTTCTTGAGATGAAAGTGTGGAGAACTTCCCATTGGCTTTGTACACAAATTTTCACTTATTTTAATTTTTTTATGAAATATCTGTTCGCCTCTTGCTTGTTGTACAAGTATGTCCCAGCAAAAATGATTTGTACATGTTTTGTGGAAGAATTTGATTACCTTCACAACTAACATTTCAGAAAAACATGAATTTGTGAAAATTTGTGTACAAAACCAATGGGGAGTTCTCCACACTTTCATCTCAAAAAGTGGTAATGTTGCCAATTTAAGAATCCTCTATACATAGGGATTACGTAAACTTTGAACATTAATAACTCTTGAACAGTTCAGTCAAATTTGTTCAAACTTTCACCATTTTCTTTCTCTTATTGTTATGTAATTTCTGAATGCACGTAGATATCTGGGTTTCATTCCCCTTTAAAAATATTATTTTAGTTTCCTGTAGCCACAACCAAGGATTTGAAGCTCCTTGCCACAACAATTAAGTTTCACCGTAGTTGATGATGATGATGACGATGATGATGATGATGATAATGGTGATGATAATAATAATGACAATGGTGATGATGATTATGGTGATAGTGATGATGATGATGATGATGATAATGATGATGACGATGATGGTGATGATGATAATGGTGATGATGATAATGATGATGATGATGATGATGATTATGGTGATAATGATGATGATGATGATGATGATAATGATGATGGTGATAATGATAATGATGGTGAGGATGACGATGATGGTGATGATGATAATGGTGATGATGATGATGGTGATGATGACGATGATGATGATGATGGTGATGATGATGATGATGATGATGATGATGGTGATGATGTATTTGATTTATGTAGCTAATTTAGTTTTGATTGGCAAAGTAGGATATCAAGAGAGTTCTGAGTATCGACCTAATTCAAAAAGCAGAATTTTGCACTCCGTTTTGCCGTCGATCTCTCGACCAGTTTGATTCTGAAAGCTTGAAGCCAGTGACTTCCAATGTTACCACAGCGTTTGCAGAAGAACTTTAATTGGTTATTCTGACAACACTAGAACGTCTAATCGGATTAAATTGTTGTGGATAGATCCCTAACTCATTAACCACTCTAGCCATTGCCTGCAATAATCCCCTGTTAGAAAGTACAACAAAAAAACACGTGTAATACAAAACTCAAAACGCGCGTAAAGGTTTAATCTGTTTAAGGAGAGAGAGAATGGAGATTTTGGCTTGAGAAACACCAACAACATCTTTTGTTCGAGAGACCAAAATTGTGGCGCAAACAACACACTGTCAAACGTGGTAATCAGAAGTTGTGCTTTCCAATAGTTTAAAAGGTTGTGTTGATTTGCACACGTCGAGGTTTTTGCTCCAAACCGATCCAGCTAAACATTGTAGCATAGAATTTGGGATTCATACTGTCAGACTTTAATTTGTGCAAAAGTAACGATGAATTTGACAATTCAAATAAAGTAACAATAATCATAAATGAAGAGTTTATTTCCAAAAGGGGGTAGATCCACTTTTAACCATTCTGAGAAAAATTAGGTTTTCTAGTCTACCCATATTGCAATGTTTCTGCGTAAAACCAACTTGACACTAAAAAGTACCACACTATTCGAATGTAAAACCACACTTAGGAAAAATCTGTGAGTTTTCAATTTTTGAAAATGTTTGCCTTTATTTTTTTTTTTGGATCTACCCCCTTTTGGAAATAAACTAAATGGATTTACCCCATTTTTGAAAGTAAAAGTCAGTTTTAGTTGTCACTTTTACAACTTTTAGCTTGAATTTCACCTTCGCATTTGTGTTATGATATAGAGCTATTAAAATTATATGGATTTTGACAGAAAAATGAAATTTGATAAAAAATGGATGTACCCCCTTTTGGAAACAAACTCTAGTTTATTTCCAAAAGGGGGTAGATCCATACCAGTTTAATTAAAATGAATTTATCAAATTAATCCACATTGCAAGGTTTCTCAGTAAAACCAACTTAGCCAACCAAAGAACCCCACAATGCAAATGTAAAACCACACTTACAAAAAATGTGTGACTTGTTATTTATTTTATTTAAATTTTCTTAATTTTTATGTGTTGGATCTACCCCCTTTTGGAAATAAAGTCATTTTTATTGACCACTTTTTACCACTTTTTAGTGGGAATTTCAACTTTTCGTTTGTGTTATCTGATAGAGCTACTAAAATTGTATAGATTCATGTAAAAAAGTCAAATTTGATGAAAAATGGATCTAGCCCCTTTTGGAAATAAGCTCTTCAAATGTAGATACATGTATATTGCATGATTGAATCGAATCTATACAGATTAATCCCTTGATCGCAATCTCAGGAATTTACGAAGAGATATTAGCAAGTCGTATTTTTACGTAAGCTTTTGTGAGATGCAATATTCACTTATAAACTGGACGGCACTATCTCCTTCTCTATGAGAACAATGAGAACAATTTTGTTCAAAACAGTGATAACAAGAAATTTGTTTAAACCAAAAGGCTCCATTACCCCCACCCCCCCCCCCCAAAAAAAGAAATGGTTCTTCTAATCTGGTTCTGCTATTGTGTCAAAAAAATGGTTCTACAACGAATTCCGTTTTCAGAGTTCCTGTGGTCATAAAAACAACTTGGAAAAGTCATGGAATTTCATAAATTTGTATGTTTTTTGCCTTTCGATGATCTTCTTTATATATTTATATTTCATTCTAATGGAAATACCTTTTACACTAACCCCATAGGTTTTCATGAAGCTGCTGCAACAAAAGGGTCTCGGATTTTTAAAATTTATCATGGAAAAAATCATGAAAAAGTCATGGATTTTTTTTTTTGTAAAATGTGCAGGAACCCTGTTTTTTCGTAGAGTGTATAGAGCTTTGAGGACCCGTGTTAACTAACACTGTTGCCCACGACCATGACGAAACACTTTTTGCCACACTGTGTACTTTAGGTAGTTCATAGCTAACGTATGCACCAATATACCTGAATTCTACGCCTTGATTCGTTTAAATAGGAGTAATGTAAAGCACTTCCTCACTCACGTTTGATAATTTCCCGTTATCGGACATAATGCTAATATCCGCCTCAAAACTTTGCGGCGAATTTGGCTGCAACGAGCTTGCGTTTATCTGCAATTCCCATGCATGGCTTGCTCGTGCTGTGTTTCGAATTTGGTTGAGGTATTGCATGCATATAATACGACAGACAGAAATAGCTTATAGGCGTTTTCGTGGATTGTAATAAATGAGCAAACGTAATTTCTGTAAATTGATTGCTATCAGGATCAGGGAGAATGTGCTTTGAAAAAGGTGTGGCTTGTAAAGACGTTAATGGTACTGAATTGTTTAAGTGAGAGGTTATCACGCAATCCAAACTTCATTTTTTTTTCATTTCTAACGCTGCGATGAGAAGGTACGTTGTATTTCAACTTTTCTTACAAATGAATAAATCATGTGGTATTTGAAGCTTCATGCAGTGTAGCGCGCAATTTGTTCTGCTACACTGCATGCAACGTGTAGTGTTTTTTGTTCCTAACTTAATACCCGTGAGCATGTTGCGCAATTTAGATAATTGAGTAGAATTTTAACATGCACTCCGTGAGATATGAAACTTCTACTACAAGAATGTTGAGGTTAAGCACAATATCTGATATCAGTTGCCCAACAACCTGGGTGTTACAATCAACCCCACCCCCACCCCACCCC
>JZLH01S0581132.1:45762-58206 GCA_001188425.1 Eucidaris tribuloides | reverse complement strand
TGCGAGAGGCCGGGGGGGAGGGGGGGTGCACACAAAGCTAAACCCATGGTATAAGGTATTTTAATTCACCCCCATGTCCGTAAATAAGGGACCATGTCCATACCCCAACAGCGCACCAAATAATTATCATTCCTATTTCTTAAACAACTCAGTCGGCTTGTTGCCTTGCAATAGCCAAAAATGAGTAACACAGTCAAATTTGTTGTAATTCACGCATATACCTACAGTTGTTGGTTGCTTAACTATTTAACAACCTTTAGCTACCACTCAGGTCTTTGGGCGTGTTCGATGGCCTTTCTTCTAATGACGCTTGTTTAGTGATTGTGTATTCGATTCACTTTCAATTTACTATTCCAACTATTTCTTTTTTCCCAATTACACTGACTCAAAACGGTCGGAGTGTAATTGTTTCACGTCATGAGGGGCAAACAAAATTGTCACCCTTCAATCATTCCACCGACGAACAAATCATCATTTATTGTTGGCCTTTTAAGCACATCATGAACTTGTCTTTGTAGGGGTCCGAAAAAACGTTTACTTATTCAAGACAAGTTATGAGAGTGTTTCTCGTTTGACTCAATCAATACATTTAGGTTGATCCTGTAGATATTGCATTTCGCATTAATCATATAACCCTAAAATTCGGTCGTTGTCCCTTTCATTAAATGACTCATGTTGTCAACTCAAGTTTGTTTTTATTATTTTGTTTATAATTATATCGGTAGATATTAGGGTTATTATTAATTTGCTTTCAGTTTGAAGGTGCGTTCCAAATGTCTGCATGGTTATAGAAGAATTTGAGGGTTAACACAAAGAGTTGAGATAAACGATTGATAAGTAATCGATGTTAGATGGGTCACTAGTCGCATGATTTTAAAGGTACACTGTCAGGGGGAAATTCGACCAAAGAGAAAATAACTATTCTTTAAGATAAACTGCATGGCGTATTGGTTGATAGCGGAAAATCTTTCATCAGAGCTCCCCCATTTTGTTAGTTTTTTTTTAGGTGAAAGCATCACATTTGCGTTTTAATTTGGGAATAGTTCACTTCAAACGTAATAAAATAGTTCTAGGACTGGCGTTGCAATCACAATCAACATTGTCTCATATTTATACTTCCATGTTAGTATTTTGTCAGCATGGTGATTTTGTGTAGAGGTTTTCTTAAAATGAACGTGTTTGGTTGTTTTCAACTACTCTCTTCTGTAGAGTAATATTTTTCGAACACTATCAGTATAACTGCGTTCATATATGGTTTGGGAACAGTTGATGCAGTGTATTAAAATTTTGTTTTTCTGCAATTATTTAATCTTATGTTTAGAATACAGGCGCATAAACCATGAATGCACAATGTATATATGATATCATGGTGTATAGACCACAGCAGAAAAATGAATGTCATATTTTCCCCAACAACCAAGGGTCTTCTACATTGCACTGTAGAAAACAATGTTATCTCACTTATATCATATGATTCAGAACAAGGGGCTATGCATTCTGCCTTGACGAAGGATCTTCAAGTTTTACACACATTCGATTGCACTATTTATTTATTTATTTATTTATTTATTCATTTACTTATTTTTTAGATTACTCATTTAAGTTATTTATTTATTTATTTATTCATTTATTTATTTTTTATTTATTTACTTATCTATTTATTTATTTATTCATTTATTTATTTTTTATTTATTTACTTATCTATTTACTTATTTATTCATTTATTTTTCTACTTATTGTTCTATTTATTTTTCTATTAAATTATTTATTCATTTGTGAATTAATTTATGACAGGATATATTGATATGATTTATTTCTTTTCATTAATATATTTAACTGTTCTTATATTTAATGTTCTTTTTTGACATTGAACTTGCCCCGGATTCGATCTTGCCTTTTTAAGAATTCCAAGATCCGGTTTTCAGCTAATGTGCATCTTGTTATTTTTTCCTTAAAGTCTGTGTTTGACCTTCTCTAGATCTGCATTATGGAATTATTTCCTAACATGTTACCACCATAATCTTTGGCTTAAGATATGTGTATAAATGGTCATTGTGTAAATGGTTATTGCTATATCGTTGTTGTCATGATTTGACGTTATATTGCTTATATTTACACTTGTGTTTAAAGACATGTTTTGTATAGTTTCGTTGATTTTTGTTAGTAGTTTTTACGTATGTAAGCACTGTACCACATTTTATTCATGCTGTATAGCTTTTACAGACGTATCATTTAAATAATGTAGTGCACTTTAGCAGTAATATATTTGTCGGACACTTTACAGTGTGTAATTCTTCGATAAGATTTCGTTGGATGCATTTATAATTCAGTGCATGAAAATATGTTGACTTCATAAGGCGTCCATAATCTTAAAACAGTGTTCGCTGTTGTTGAAACGGGCAATAGAATATTTTATTAACCATCCCGAAATTAAGTTTATACAAAAAAGGTGTAAGCATATAAACTGTTCCCTGAATGTTAGCGTGATGTTTGTGATTACAGTAAGATTGTATATAATATTGTTATTTTGTACTTATTTTACTACTTTTGACAACACAAGGAGAAATTCTTATTTAGTTTTTGAACTAACTTCGATTTGCAAGTGCAATTAATGTGATTGTTAACATTACATGTATGCATATTTTAGACAATTCTGTCTTCCGTCTTGGAGTAGAAGAGAGCTGATGAAGATGCTTTATGCTGTACAGCTCCCTTGAAAGACGTCTCCGACGAGAACAAATCCCCGGAGCACAATTCCCTCGAGGACAACTCCCCCGAGGTCAAATTAGACCTTTTAGACTGGAAACATTGTTAAACTCCACCGGAGGAGTTGTCATCCGGGGAAGTTGTCGTCTGGGGAGTTGTCCTCAGGGAGACTTGTCCTCTGGTGGAGTTGTCTTGTGGGGAGTTGTTCTCCGTGGAGCAGTCCCCCGAGTGAGTTGTCTTTGGGGAGTTGTCTTCTATAAGAACTGTTCACTGGGCAAGCTGTCTTTTGGGTGAGTTGTCAGGTGGGAGTCTTCCCCGGGGAAGTTGTCCTGTAGGGGAGTTGTCCCAGAACCGTTATGAGCCATGAGGATTATGATGAAGATGATTATGATGGTGGCGATGAGCATGATGATGACGACGATGATGATGATTATGATGATGATGATGACGACGACGATGGTGACGATGATAATGATGTTGATGGTGATTTTGATGATGATGATGACGATTATTTTTAAACTATTGTCATTTATCTTTTGTTGTCACACTCATCGATGTCGTTTGATTATAATTAGCAATTTACGTATACTACCCAGGGTGTGTTCTAAGATATGGTATTTAAACTTCAACCATTTGGCTGTGTTATTCAACATGGAAACATCACTTTTAACGCGAAGAGTAAAGGCCTCCACACACTATGCGATTTTTCCGTCGCACGACTTACCGATTTGTATCTGAAATAAATCAGCGTCACAGAACTAGTTCCGTGATCAGCGTGTACGAAATATATATATATTTTTTTTATTGGAGTCAAAGTCAGTGTGAGTACGTGCCGATTCAAAGTTTGTATAGTATAATGCGCGTGGCTTTAGTAGCAAAATCTGTATTATATAGAATATTTTTTAGCCTCAAATTTTGGCTTGATTCTTTAACTTTGGTCTAGAATAGGACCCCTTATTAGTAAGATAAGAAATCTAATAAAAAAGATCGATGTATGTTGGACGCCATATAACGTTATTCAACTATATTCTGGTTTTGTTATTGTGAAGAATTGATACCATGTTGGGCATTGCGCCCATACATTAGCATGCTCGGCCACGGGGCATCCAATCCTGGGAGGAGGGGGCAGAGGAGCAGTCGCTACCCCCCCCCCCACTAAAATACTGGGGGGGGGGCAGACATATCGATTTGACACCCCCCAATCATTTTGTCATCTTCAAAAATTCATAAAACATAATGCAATCATACGTTTAAAAAGCAGTACAAGTCACTACAAAAACATTCAATTTGACATGAAAATTATACTAAACATACACTATTTAAAAAAATCGTCGTGCCTCTCGCGCAAAATTATTTATATGTACTGTACTGTGGTACACGAAACACCGAAAATGGTTAGCAGTTTTCTTACTTTTGCCATCCGATCCCCCCCCCCCTAAAAAAAATGGATCGACGCCCCTGCTCGGTCAAGATTATTGTACATGTACTCTATGCAATTCAGACGTACATGCCATTTGTAAAATATATCAGAATACGCAAAACTTGTGTGAATTATATGTAAAAGTAATGGAACAAACGTTCTTTTTATGAGATCGGAAAAAAATATTTTACATCTAATGATGGATTAAATATTACCCGATCAAAAAATATCCTTAGACTGACGACAAAGTCTTCGTTTGTCATTTTCGACCAATTTCGGATTAAAGTTGTATCGGTGGCAGTGTTATACTGCAAATAGTATGTTGTGGGTAGCATATCGAAAACATCTCATTGACGAATATTTTCTTTGTATATTTTATTATGAATGACTCATATCAACGTTACGTAATTGATGTACAATTTACAAACATTAAACATTTTTAAAGCACCAAATGTGAATGTAACGCAAGCGTTTTATGTAATATAACCACTTTGTGTTTCAAAGAAATCTAATATCAAACGATTTTTATATATATGTACCAAATACTTCGTTACCTTGTTCTCTTTGTAATTAAAAGGGAAATAGAACAACTAGAAGCGTATTTGACCTGATTATGTCATGTACTGTCAAGGGTGTCTGACGTGATGTTCTTGTTGTTTGTTAACGTTGTTGTGGTTGCTTTTGTTGATGTTGAAGAGTGATAGTTCTTGCTATGTGAACAAGTACAGTGTATTATCAATGCACCTTGAAGATTATGTCCATGAACTTATCACCCAAATAAGCTAAAATCATTTATAACGTAAAGGATCTACACAAATCTTTACTCTCACAAAAGACTTTGCGCTGAAAAGTCCGGTTTCGTGAAACCAAGGAGCTTCTTGGTGAAACCAAGCGCTGATGAAGTTCAAACAGAATGCATCGATGGCACGTTGCTTGCCGGATTTAAATTTTGTACAGAGGTAAAACTAGTCTGACTGCCAGACCTGATTCTTGCATCATCTCATGAAAACTGAATACCAGATGGTCAAACCAAGGTAAAAAAAAAATCACACCAGTGCAATTGGACGATTGCCAAGCAATCTCTTCTACGGTTGGACTCTACCAAATATAAAATTAGTGGGTTTACAGCCAGCTTGTCTAATACCTAAAGTACCGTTAAAGAATACAACTTGAGTAACGACCCAATTTCAACTGTTTTATTGTTTATATTTCAAAAACGTATGAATCCCTAATTTTGAACACTGCATATTTACGTATCTATCTTTATCTGAATTAAATCTGAGCAAAAAAGTTCGGTGTGCAAACAAAAACACGGCCTTTAAAGTGAAATTCAAGGCTTGTAGCAAGTTGCTTTGAATACATGTAGAAAATCAAGCGAACATATCAATGAAAGTTTGAGAAAAATCGAACAGATGAGAATAAAGATATAATACTTGAGAATTCCGAAGATCATTACAAATTGCAACTCTGTGACTTTCAGTCTGAACTATATATTTTATATTTGTTTGCACGTTGCACAAAATTATTTTGTTGAATGTGTATGCCTGAACACAATTGATAAATGAAGGAAGTCATGCAATTACTGTGTTAGTCGGAATATGAGTGCAGAGATGAAGAATATGTTTTAGAGAAAATTTGGTGACATTTTGTTGGCAAATCAAATGAAGTATTGTTCGTGAAGAACAGTAGGAGCGTAGGAATGTTCAAAAATTAGTAACCTATTCATATTTGTTCAATTTTCCTTAAACTTTCACTAATGTGTTTCCCCGATTCTCCTGCTTCAATACAAAGACATACATTCTCAACAACACTGGAAATGTAACGTGATAATTGCATTTGTTATCGCCAGACTTCTAACTAATGATTTTAATTTTCTAAGTGGTGGTGCGTTTTTCTGATCGGGCCAGCCAAAAAATTCGAGTAATTTAGATAAGATGAATACATACATACATACATACATACATACATACATACATAAATACATACATACATACATACATACATACATACATACGTACATATATACATACATACATATACGTACACACATACATACATGTACATACATACATACATACATACATAAATACATACATATAGACAGATAATACGCGCACTTGCATTATTGCACAAATTTGAATGCCAGATTTCAATCCGTGAATGGGTGAGACCCCCTCCCCCCCCCGGGGGAGGGGTTGGGCGGCGCGGGGGAGGGGCTGGGCTGGTGGGGTTGACAAAAAGGGCTTCTATTATGTGCGGTATTAGAAGATTCACTCGCAGATACCTTCATGGGTGTGAGTGCGCTAGCTCTTATCAATTGTCGCGTGTATGGAGAGCCGTTCACGACAGAATTGTGTAGTCTTTCACTCACCCGAGGTTGGACTTGATTAAATTGGCCTAATTTGATTTGGTTTGATTTCCGTTGTGAACGGCATGTCATACATATCTTCTTTTTTTCCCCAGGAAATAATATTTGTGGATTACCAATACCTGAAATGTTCTTGCCTACTTGACAAATTGATAAGAAGCAATGATTTAAAAGCATGCTTAAAAAAAGATTTTGTAACACACTAGTGTATAGAAGAAAATACCATTTACGAAACTTTTGCAAAGTATTTGAGCAAGAAACAAGTTTTGTTAGGAATTATAGTGACCTATTAATACACTTTGAATTGAAGAATTGGCCAGACCCTGTAGCCTGCATGTGTGCTCATCAATAATGTATACCACATGCATTCTTGCTTCTTGAAAACTGTTGCATGTAAGTAGTCATAGACAAGGCCTGATGGGAAAGATATGTTTTATTGGGTTTTTGAAGGGCTGAAAAAAGATCCTATAACTTTAAACTGTTAGTTTATTTTAAACTAAATGTTTTTGAAACATTGTCATTGTAAATTTTGCGATCATTCAGGAGTTGTAACAAAGCTATGGGAATATAACAGATGGAGAAAAGAATGAGACACGATGTTTCAGTGTTACACCTGACTGTGCTGGTCACACAATTTATTTATAACGCAAAGGTGAGATACATGGCAGACAAGATAACAATCTATTTTATCTATATATTTTCATCTTTGACAGTTGTAATGTACTTGGCAATGAATTATGTGATTACGACATCATAGCATTGAGGGTTAATAAGTTCAGGCACGCGTGATATAATTTCCACGAAGTGACGACATCAAACATTAACGCGCACTTCGTTTCTTTTATACGATCTAAGTTTTGTGGAAGTGTCTGGAAGGGGTGGGGGATAACGACAAACATATAAAGTAATGTTGAGCTCAAAGACTGTGTCCATGATTTCGAAAAGAAATTATCGACCAAATAAGCTAAAATTATTCAAAATGTAAGATATTTACATAAATGATTGCCTCTCACGAATGCCTTGGGGCTGAAAAGCCAAGTTTCATGAAAAGAAGCGCTAATAAAATCAACAGAATGCACCACGTAGTGTGTCGAAGTGAATTTTAATTTTATACAGCCAGTAAACTAGTCTGACTGCCGAAAACTGAATACGTACTAATCAAAGCTTACAAGTTCAAAACGTCATACCAGTGCAGTTGGGCGATGGTCGTGCCATCTCTGCTACGGTAGGACTCTGCCAAATTCAAAATAAAGAGTTGAAGGCTACATCCAGTATCTGAAATCTAGGCCACTGTTAAAAAAATACAACTTGAGCAACGACCCAGATTCAAATGATCTAACGTTTATATTTCACATCCTTTACAACGTGTGAATCCTACATTTTGAATACGTACTGCCTTTCTGTGTACGATCTTTAGTTGGATCCCATCTGAACAAAAAAGTTCAAGTCATAGACACAGTCCTTAAAGGGAGAAGGAGCCAGCAACTGACGGGCATAAGTTAAGAAAAAAATCGAGTTCTTGCCAACCAATCAGATCGCACGTGCACTGATCTGGAACTGACCATGCGTGACCGATGCATGCCCCCCCGACGTGTGTTAGTCGCGCTGTGGTAATGTATGCACTGTTTGAATCGATAAGCTCCTCCCCCTATAGCTGTTTCTGCAAGTTTTATCCCGGGATAAAACTTGCAAAGACGTAAAATAAACACAAATTAACTAATTTATAGGGCCTTTCTGAGGGTGAGTATCACACAGTACCCCTTATTTAGGCAGTCTTTTATCACCATGTACCATAATTCTCACAATACTCACAATGTCATTTTTTTAAACTTATGCCTGTTAGTTGCTGGCTCCTTCTCCCTTTAATGAGAAAGATACAGAGTAAGCTGCAGCGGTGATCTTTGTTTCCTCTTTGTTCTTCCATGAAAACGCGAATAACAAACAACAATATACATTGTATAAATATGGTTTGACAGCAGGAAATTCATTGTGATATAATGAATCAATGAGATCGTGTCAAATTACCGAAACCCCTGTAGGACCACACTCATGATATCACGTACAAAGGCCATGAGGTTTGGTTGCCATGGTAGTGACAGGGTTAAAGGGATATGCCTGTACGTAATTTGACCTGAGGACACCGGACACTAGGAAAATATATCAAAACGCTACATGTATACTGGAGATGCGGTCACAATCATAATTATATAGACATCTTACGCTATGACTACACGGTACAAACACTCCATATAATTGCAAAGTTCCATAAATGCCGTTGAAAAAAAAATATTTTGATGAGCGATTTCTTGCTACTATACACCAGTTTGGTACAAATATTAAGTCATCACAATAGTAAATACCTAGTTAATCTACAACAACAGCCAAAGTTTACATCGATGCGGTCACACAATTATTTACATACCCACCCCTCTTCAATACCGTGCTACCCGAAACCCTCCCCTCAACATACTCAAAACAACTCAATATAAAAATATTGTTTAAAGGCACTGTATAACAATGTTTCTAGTTTAAAAAATCTGAGCTACATGATTCCCCATGCTACTAGTGTCTTTGATACAGTCTAAAAATGAAGCCCTGAAAAAATTGCAGTGTGAAACAATCATTAAGTGCTTTACAAAAGTGAAAATCATTGAGAGACCATTCCAGCTTTTCTCCATAGACTGCTGTGTTGCAGAATTTCCTATCGCCCCATATAAAATTAATGTGCCAATTTGTATCTGCACATATTGTACTAGTGACAGCATAACTGTCCAAACTGTTGTGTTCTAGGGTGTTTATTTGTCCATTCAAACACTGTCAGATATGTCAGATAGCAAAGTTCGACAATTTTTTAAACGGGTCTTCCACAGTGTTATATAGTGTCTTTAAAGTAAGAAAAGAAAGCAAAAATCGATATGAGATTACCATGAATTTACCCTGTCCTATAAGTATTTATTATCTTTGGCGTCCAAACACCCAGTTCCTTTTTCTTTTAAGGTTGGATTTTTGGAACTTTGCACAAATCTAGGAATTTAACATCTAGGGTGCCGTCCAAGAGATATTGGGTTTATTTGAAGTATCCTTGTTTGTCTTCTAAGACTTCTTTTTCTTCTTCATTTTTTTTTTTTTTTTGGGGGGGGGGCGTTTCTATACCTCGAATATTGACTTTAAAACCAAGGGGATTACTTTAAAACTTTTCAACATAATTGGTCAACATCACCAAACTATTAGCCAAATTTTACCGAATTGTAGTTAATTTTACCCACATTGTCGGGCACATTCCCGCAATATACTGGCTATTTTGACTAATCTTTCCATGAAATTGAGATGCTGAAAGTTACACTTTATCTGGAAACCGGGCAACACCTGGGTGTTTTATTTATCACCTCAGTCTTGTAAATTTACAGCGATCCATTATTTATTCCAGCTACAATTCTTAGATCAACATTACCAACAATTTCGATATCCTTAATTCTGTCACCGACTCACCGCTAAGTTTATGATATTTTATGCAGCACAATTTCGATCCTCACTCATAATTTACAAAATTCTTGCCAACTTTGCTGCAGATTTAATACATAGACTGATATAAAATCCAAAATTCATTTTACCAATTCTGCTAATTGTTGTCAGTAGTATTCTTATTGAGTTATGTCATGCGATGAACTGATTTTAGGCCTACATTTAAATGAAAATTGAAATGCGCATCGAGGTATAAGTAATCTGGAGCAATATATACATACACTGGATATTATGACAGGTCTACTAGCCCTTGTTGTTGAGGTTGACGGGAGGGATTTGGAACGGGTATGATCCGGGTGCATAATTGCAAAATTCGCAGTACCCAGGCGGACCCACGGCCCCTGGGTCCCCGCGGCTTCCGACTGGCCCGGGAGCACCCCGTAAACCATCGCGACCATCCTCGCCAGGTCGACCAACGCCATTTTTCCCGGGTGCACCTGGAAATAAAATGCAGAGGATTTGAGTAAATTAATATACATGGAGACCAGGCCAACAGCGCGTATTTTTGTAACCGTTTAAAGGCAAGGTTCACCCTGACATCAAGTTGGTTTTAGTAAAAGCAGAACAATGGGAGAAGCATATTGATGAATGTTTGGCGAAAATCCACCAAAGAATAACGGAGTTATGACGTTTCAAAGTTTAAATTTGTGACGTCACATGCGAGCAGCTCCCAACATGTCCAATACGAATTCCATAAATTGCCATTTTTTAATGGTTCATGATAAGTGAATGTTTTTTTTTCATATAGAAGCATGTATGAAATAATGTTTCTGATAATATATTGAATGCACAGGTAAAATCATTTTCAAATTTCTGAGAAAATGACATTTTTATGAAATATTTATATCACATGATATATGGGGAGCTGCTCGCATGTCGTCACAAATTTAAAATTTTGAAGCCTCATAACTCCGTTATTTTTTGGTAGATTTTCGACAAACTTTCATTAAAATGTTTATCTCATTGTTCTGCTTTTATTTAAATCAACTTGAACCTTGCCTTTAAAATGACCAGCGTCGATTACTTTCTATGCCTTCCTGTGAAGGAAAGAGACCACCTTTACAACTAGAAATGTACGTTTTGGTGAAATACTTGTATCCCCCGGTCCGTGAATTCTCGTACTGGTGACTTCTATTACCCTTAGTACACCTCCATGAAAGTCGGAACGCTGAGGAAGCTGCAACTAAAAACTGTTGATACGTAGAATAACCACCAATAAACCTCAATAGCACGTTTCAATAAAATCTGACAAGAAATGAGTCTGGTAGAATACATGTATATACAAGATATATAACATGGCATCCTATAAAAGTCGGAACAATGAGAACGCTGTCACTGAAAAGAGAAGGGTGAAAACCCGGTGTTGTGGTCACATATCCATATGCAAACCACACGAGACTGAATGCTTGCGGGTAACAGTGATCAAGTTCGCTTTTCTAGTCCTTGTTTAAATGATGGCAAAGCAATGATGATGATGATAATAATAATAATGATGATAATAATAATAATAATAATAGTAATAATAATAATAATAATAATAATAATAATAATAATAATAATAATAATAATAATAATAATAGTTACCTAGAATGACCCTCCGTAAACCTCAATAGCAAGTTTGAAAAAATCCACACAAAAAGAAGAAAAATGTAAGCATTTTTTTGTCAATTTTGTCCTGATCAGGGTGACCTTTGACCCTGAAAAGGCGTAACTGGTGGGGTCAGCATCACCAAAAGTCAAAGGTGTCTAGACTAGACTATGATACACTTATATGTACATACCAAATTATTTGAAAAGAAAATCTGCCAAGAAACGTGGCCAGTATCGCGCACACAAGCAAACCCTAATACAAAATACATTTTCGTGTGTTAAGACGGAACAATCGAGGACGCCACAACCAAAAGTTTATCGCGCGTAGATTTTGTCATGATACATGTACATACCGAATTTGGAACAACAACAACAACAACAAAACCGTCGAGAAACGTGGCCAGTGTCGCCCACACAAGAATAATTATGAATCATCGGCGGCGGCATAACGCGGATGAATACAAAGCATCCTTACGTTTAAGGTAAATGAACAATTTAACACTGTGGAGATTCAATTTAAAAGAAAAATGTCAAACTTTGGAGATACATATTAGTGCGTTAATAAACAAATAATCATCCTAGAATAAAAAAGTTTGGAAAGTCACGCTGCTACTGGCAAGGTGGCCTATGCATGGATAAACATCACCTTTCACTTATTTCTCCGGTAAAGTATGAAGTAGTCTAGATGTATAACACAGTAGTCCATGGGGAAATTGACAAGGTCAAACTGAGTATTCGTAGATTTTCACTCATTTAATGATCATTTTGAAGTACTTTTTTTCAGGGCTTCAGATTTTAGAACTTATCAAAGACCGTTATACAGGGTGGCCCAGAAAGA
>JZLH01S0581132.1:28066-45287 GCA_001188425.1 Eucidaris tribuloides | reverse complement strand
CATGGAAGATTATGTGGCTCAGATTTTTTAAACTGTGGTCGTTGTTAAATTTTGTCTTTTGGTATACTAAGTGTCACGTGTGTTTAAATATCCAAAAATGTCTATTTCCGTGACAGCGAGGTACGAATCACGATTGTGTGGCATTATGAGTGTGTCTATACTACGGAATTGACCCCTAATCAGCGTGATGTTCGCTGCGTGTCACGAACACGAGAAATCACACACGTGTATTCGATAAACGGACGGATACACGGATATTTCGTGTACAAGTCACAGGTCTAATGCAGACTGTCATGCAAAAATGGTATTTTAAAATGAGTTATACCTCATCTGAAAGAGCAGAGTCTGCCCTTTCAGATGAGGTATAACTCATATACCCTTAATGCCTTATTAACCCTTTGGATGCCATAATGTAAAATATAGCCAAAAATCTCGGGGGTACCCCCCCCCCGAGATTTTTCGTTAATTGATTTAAAAAAAAACTGAAGACATTCAGAGTCTATTATTGCAGGGTTATGACTTTGGGGCATAAAGCTTTCAAATAGAAAAAAATTCCCAAAACTAAACTTGGGCTTTAAAGACACTATATAACACTGTGGAAGACCCATTTAAAAAATTGTCAAACTTTGCTGTCTGACATATGTGACAGTGATTGAATGGACAAATAAACACCCTAGAACACAAAAGTTTGGACAGTTTTGGTGTCACTAGTAAAATAATGCAGATACAAATTGGCACATTAGTTTATTCTCGGCCGATAGGAAATTCTGCAACACAGCAGTCTATGGAGAAAAACTGAAATGGTCTCTCAATGATTTTCACTTTTTCGAAGCACTTAATGATTGTTTTAAACTGCAATTTTTTCAGGGCTTCATTTTTAGACCGTATCAGAGACACTGGTAACCTGAGGAATCTTGAAGCTCTGATTTTTCAAACTGGAAACACTGTTATACAATGCCTTTAATATATAGCTACTAGATGTGGCGGTGAATTTCAATTTTGGGTTGTTAAACTAACAACTACAGTGTTGAAAATAACAACATGTTTTGTATCTTTTGTATATCAGAACATTTTTGTGTTAAATTTAACGCACCAGATTGTGCACAGCATACATATTATGATTATTCTTAACTGACTTTCCATTACACGATGACCATCTAGGTTTCTTTCATTCTTTGACATACGGATAACTATATTGAAGAAATGGCTTGTGCAACTGCTGTATGGAATTTTATCCCAATATTAAATCCCAGACAGTTCTTTGAAAGTCGGTTTGTACGTTTCAAGGTTGTCGTAACTTGTTCACTGAATTGTAAGGTTACATACTATACAAGACAGACTTTTTTTCTTGTCGTAGCTAGGATTTAAGACATGATTTAATATTAGATACACTGGTAAGTAAATTGGTAATTTTCACTAGGGGAACACAAGCTTGGCAAATTAAAAAAAAATATATACTAATTAATCAGTTATCCACAATCTATTTATATTGATAGAACATGCATTTAAAATAATGAAAATAATGATAACAACAACGACAATAATAATAACAATAATAATAAAGGACATTTGTATTTTGTTC
Source organism: Eucidaris tribuloides (assembly GCA_001188425.1). Classification (NCBI taxonomy): domain Eukaryota; kingdom Metazoa; phylum Echinodermata; class Echinoidea; order Cidaroida; family Cidaridae; genus Eucidaris; species Eucidaris tribuloides. The sequence continues at coordinate 43,705 of JZLH01S0581132.1, read as the reverse complement.
GCCTCCCTGTAGGGGTGGGTGTGACTTCACACTAGCATTTCGGTTTCATATTTCCCTTGAAACGGTTTTGATGGCTTGGAAATACTTCCAACAAACAAGAAATGCCAATGTACTTCTCTGACACGGTCTCAGAAAGAAGACACCACGCCACAAAGACAAAAGCGCCTCCTATCTTCATAAGATAAGGATGACACGCCCCATATTTCTGAAAAGGACCTCCTCAAGTTGTAATTTCTTATTCTTTCTCAATTCTAAAGGCGGTTTATTATTGCAAACATCCTAAAAATTGATATAATAATGTGGAGAGTAGGTCATCATCTTTATTTCAGTAGCCTTATCCTACTTATCACTATCTTATGAAGATAGGAGACGCTTTCGTCTTTGCGGCGTGGTGTCTTCTTTCTGAGACCGCGTCAGAGAAACACATTGCCATTTTTTGTTTGCTGGAAGTCTTTCCAAGCCATCAAAACCGTTTCACGGGAAATATGAAACTGAATTACGATGCTAGTGTGAATTAACTCCCCACCCCTACACGGAGTCGAAAAAAGGTTAAATTTTATATTCCAGCCCCTCTACCGTGGGTGTGCTTGCATTTGATAACTTTCCGCCTTGGAGAAGGAAGGAAAAAGATTGTCCATTGATCTCTTTTCAAATAATTTGTTATTTTCCAATTATAAGCTTCATTAGGACGTCATTATAGAAAGACCCCTTCAACTCAAAATGCATGCATTATAGTATAAGTTGCAATACTTTCGAGTAGGGAGGGTATCTATCTATCTCGTTTTTTTCACGAGAGGTCTGTTTGGTTATCTCGAATGCTGATGACGATACTTACCAGTTTTGCCGGGAGGTCCTACCGGGCCCGTGAAGCTTGTACCTCTTGTCCCTTTATCTCCTTTATATCCACGCGGGCCTGGATTACAAATCATCAAATTATTTTATTTACTTATCATAGGATTCTTCCACTCCACTTTCACATCACAGTTTACTTCATTTGTTTATTATATCATTACTCCGATGTAAGAAAGTCCTTAATTAGCATTTAGCCAACTGAAGTAATACCAGCATTTTCTTCGTGTATAGTTCGCAAAGGATTTACTGATGTTAAGATTCCAAAGACACGTCCTCATAAATAGTTTAAAGGCACAAGTGATGTTTTTTGTTGTGCTTCTGGATGGGAACAAAAGAGATTCATATCCTTTAAAACAGAATCATTGCATAGTTTACTTGATTCTGAAATAGTTTTACCCCAAGTTGAGGACTACCTCTAATCATGTCATTTTTACCTTCAAGTAAACAGACACCTCCAAGGGTTTAATATAATACATAAATCATCTTTATTTCAAATCAAATCAAATTAAAGATGTAACAAACACATATACCCAGGTCCTCTGCCAGAAGAGAAGGAAATATTCCTTCTCACCTGGCAGTAGGGAGGGTTACAAACTCAGAAACAAGGAAGTACTAGGTGTTAAAAATAATATTTGTTAATTTTGAAAATTAATAACACAAAAACTGTACAACAGATTATACTGGCATTGAGTATAGTTACAGCATAATAGTGAACATTTCTGTTTTAGGTGGTTTGAAGACGATATCAATAATCAGTTTTATGTAATCCATGCTTTTTAATTAAGTTAGGGTTCAGATTTTGCTCAATATCCAACTCCCTGTACGAAATTGAAACTGTACTGAAATCGAATAGTGTGTGTGAGGGTGTGTGTCTAGTCCCCACACAATAGCATTAGACAATGGCTATGGATAGTGAATAAACTCTAGCAGACTACTTATTAATGAATGTTAATAAAGCATTTATCTAGCCTGGCTGTAGGGAGAGATTGGCATACCAATGTTTCTACCGTGCGCTGTTCACCGCCATTGTCTATTGCTATTGTGTGAGGACTAAACACACACTCTCACACACACCATTTGATTTCTGTACAGTTTCAATTTTGTACAGGGGGTTGGATATTGAGCAAAATCTGAACCCTAACTTTTTAAACAAGCATGAATTACATTAAACTGATTATTTATATTATATTCAAACCACCTCAAACAAAAATGTTCACTATTCTGCTGTAACTATACTCAATGCCAGTATAATCTGTTGTACAGTTTTTGTGTTATTAATTTTCAAATTTAACAAATATTATTTTTAACACCTAGTATACAGGATATACAGGATGCAAAATGCAAGAACTGCACGCTATAGGGTGTTGCTATTGCTACATTTTTGTACACCCCAATTACACCTTAATTTCTTACATACCTCTAGTTCCTCGTGGACCCATTCCACCATCGGATCCAGGAACTCCCGATATTCCAGGCGTGCCCGATAGTCCGCGTGGACCAACTCCACCTATGATCCCTGCGATCCCTGGTGGGCCTGGATCTCCCTGGATACTCTCTCCGGGCTTGCCTGGGGCTCCACGGAACCGCTCAGCAAATTGCTCGATATTGTCTAGAGGAAAACGATAGCAGACATTTGGAGTGACCGCTAATTCCTGTAACGTAATTATCGGTTATTTCTTGTTTTCTTAAAATGTCCTGCCCTCAAAAGGCATGCAGTATCCAACGTCATAGAAAAAAATCGTGAGAACGAGAAGTCGTAAATTTCAGGGAATTTTGCTTTATGCATTTTTCATGGGGACGAAAACCAAACAAATCAAGATACTACAGAAACAAAACGAAATACAAATTTTTATATCCCTGATTCTGCAACTTATGCAAATTTATCTATACTTTTCTGACAAAGGTTGCTCTTGGCAACCTGATCCCGGACATAGCAACAACAATGTAAATTCCTGATATTTTTTTACATGTGAATTTGATCAATTATTTCTACCTTCACTTGCTTAGTACTAATCCATACGCGTTTGGTACTTGCTGGTACAATACTTGTTACGATTATGCCATCGTGGAAAGGGCAGTGTTTTAAAATATGGGATAAGGTGTAAATTCAAAAGCTACAAAATGAACACCGGTGGTCATGTACAGTCAGTAAAGAACATATTCTTTGTATGGATTTATGCTTTTTGTTCTCAGCTGGTCAGCCACTAGGCTGCGAAGGAATCTATTGCAGAAAACATCGCAGAAGCGGTCTATTAACCGTAAATAGACTGCTGCAGTAAAAAATTTTGATGCACACAAAAATTTGTTGCATACCTTTTTGACGAAGGTAGCTGTTGACAACCTGATAGCTTGCTGGCATGGCACAACTCATGTATGCACATTGCATTTTTATTAATGAAAATTTATTCGAAGATATATATGAACAAATAACACATTGCTGGGTTGCGGAAGAAAACATTCATAAATTGGAATACATTACCGAAGCGGTCTATTGCCCGTGACAGACTCGCGAATTCACATTAAGGCCAAAAGGAGAAACTATTAATCCTATATAGAAACATTGAAATAATAACGACTGTTACTGATAGTAGGATATACATCTCCTTGTTGAGCTTTTACAAGACACGGTTACACGTTTCAAACAATGCACTTTCACCGCCTATATCCTGGTTTGGATTCCAGACGTCGATTCTAGCCCTCACCCGCTCGTTGATGTAGAGTCCAGCCGCCACATGCAAAGCAGGGTCCCTATCAAATCTCGATGGTAAGTGATTTTGGTCTGGTGAGCGTTTTATTGTTTTTTTTTTTACTGGATGATAATACTTGAATAATGGCTGGCATCTTCGCTGCACGACGCTTTCATAACTAAACTTAAAACTTGCCCATGTATATTTGGTGAAACCAAAAGCGATAGTAGGTATTTGTCACGAAACATTTATTTATATGGATGATTTGCAATCATAATGCGATCTAATAATTACGTTCAACGCTACGAGGAATAATTCATTAAAGGTTCATGAAATTATCTCGTTGTATTTCATAATGATGTGAAAACACAAGTCTTGAAACACATTTACTGTATATTGTCTAACATAGAAAATTATGACAAACACGAAACAGATTATTAGGACTTCCGAACAACTTACTTTGGAAATATCTGTCAATCAGGCGAAGGAGTTCATCGTCCGTTGGTGTCAGTCCCTACAGAAATTAAACAACATAACACCAATGATACTGCTAGTTGTACAGCTACTTACTACTACTTCTTCTACTACTACCACGACTACGACTACTACTACTACTACTACTACTACTACTACTACTACTACTACTACTGTTACTATTACTACTATGACTGGTACTATTGCTGCTACTACTATTGCTGCTACTACTACCTCTAATATTACTATTACTACGACTACTACCACTACCACTACTACTACTACTACTACTACTACTACTACTACAACCACCACTACCACTACTTCTGCTTCTACATCAACCATTATACGTAGTTACTACATCCACCAACACACTAAGAAAAATAGGTTCAACTTTGCACCTTTAATGGTGCAGACCAATGTCACACTTGGAGCACCTTTAAAGGTGCAGCTTTGCACCTTTCTGAAAGGTGCAAAGTTGCACCTGAAAGGTGCAGAATTGCACCACAGACAATTTTTAAAAAGTATTCTTTTTGGGTTTTTTTCTTTGTGTTTGTGAACCGCAATTTACGTTCATTCGAGTGTTATTTATATTATTTATTACAATGCAATTTCTTAACATTTATTAACATTTACATTTACAAATATTTATAAACCCGTTCATAAATGACCCCGCCGGAACTCGAACCTGCGACCTTCCGCACGTGAGGCAGACGCTCTATCCACTTGGCCAACACGCTGGCCGTGAAGGTGTTTTTTCACATAATTATATTGTGTCGAAGCCGAAGGTGCATTATTTTCAGCCTTTTAAGGTGCAAACTTGGACCTATAGGCCGTTTTCGTAATATATTCAAATTTCATGCATACCTTTTAAACAAAGGTTGTTCTTGACAACCTGAAAGCTTGTCTGAGCTTGTCCGACAAAGAAACTAGTATAATGTATGTAAGTTGCATTTTCAGTATTGAAATTGTATTCATAGAAACAGACGAAAGAAATAGCTCATCACCAGGCTTCGGAAGAGAAAACATCCATAAATTTTAATACACTATGCAAGTGGCCTACTGGAGGCAAAATGTGCGCCTAAAAGGTGCCAACTTGCAAACATGATGGAGTGGGGCGAGCGCTCAGCCGTGAAAAGTGCAGATTTACTCGAATACCGCGGCAGAAATTGCTCTGCACCTATTTCCGCAAAATTGCACCTTGTACGCACCTTTTATTTTTTAGTGTGAACAAAGGAGCCTAACCACCACAAATAGGACAATTACAGCCGTTGATGTATAGAAAGCGGACGTGATGACGTCAAACTGGTTCCGAAATATGAGGGAACATTAGCCGAACCATAACTCAGTGCAAGTACGGCTCTCCTTTTGGTAGAAACAACCAGCTGCGACGCTTTGCATCTGGTTCTGCCATTTTCCATTCATATTTCTGAATCAGAGTGACGTCACACTTCGATATTCTACGAATTAATAGGTTGAGACTATATTGGCGTAGATTCGGCAGGCTCATGAATATTAAATCTCGTTCGGCCGATGACGTATGGCTCATTAATATTAACACCTTGGAACAATTTGGTTACATACAATAAGATCACAAAATTATACCAATGCTCGTCACCGAATCGCAGCTAGCTCTGTGGTTAGAGAGGCAGTCTTCATATCTGTAGATCCTAGGTTCGTATCTTGTTGGAGGCAATATTTTCAAAGCTTTTTTTATCATCATTTTTTTAAAATAGATTGGAGATGAGGTTTATTCCGTCAAACGAACTTAGAAAATAAAATCAGCTAGCGAGATTTCCAAGCTCATGAATATAAGTGAGCCTGCCGAATCTACGCCAAATATAGACTCAACCGAATTAATACAGGTAGTAACCAACATGACCAACCTACCGGGATACCGTTCCTTCCATTCTGTCCATTGTAGCCTCTTTCTCCCATCGAACCTTTGGTACCCGTTGATCCCTGTAAGCCGGGCAGACCAGGAGGCCCGATCAGGCCCTGTCGACCTTGATCTCCAGTCTCACCTCTTCCACCTTTCTGTTGGAATTCATAGGAATTACGAATTGAAAGTCGCGTTACTCTTCTAGAGAAATTATCCTCCTCATAACCCTGAAGTCCAAAAGAACTTGTAGCCCAAGTATAGTTTTGGTAGATCAGACAATCTCACAAAGTATTCTATATGTCACCCCGACATTATAAAACGACATAGATGAAAACGATTTAATTTTGGCATTACGTAGATTTTTCCTAGAGCAGAGCCAGAATTAGCCCGTACCTAAAATCCTAAATGACAAAACGCCCCTCCCCCTCCGATTTTTTTTTAATTTCTAAAACACAGAAGCGTTTCAGAGCGTGTGATTTTTCAGATCATTGATAGATGATATCGGTCTAAACAACACAATAGCCAAAAATTACATTTGTCACCATTTACGAAAACTGTACTTGGGTTTAAAATTTCTTGAAGCAGCCATATTGATGACATGACATGGAAGCTCTGACGTTTCAAAATGGACGCCCGGACTTGCGTTGTCTATGCACGAGTATGTACATTGCCACATTGGTATATGTTTCGACTTATTTGGTTCTTCGTGGTATTTTCGTAAGAAAGTTACTAACATTTAAATGGGTACTTAGGTATATTTGACTGTTACACTGCGAAAATTCTGAAATGATTTTTATCTATTAATGTATTCATTTATTTTTCTCATTCATTATTTTTTTCGTTTATCTATTTTATTATTTGGAAAGAGGGAAAGAGAAAAACCGCTCACAACATGGAGAAGAACAAAGAAAAATGGTTTCAAAGACAGACCCACGCCCAAAACAGAAAACAGAAAAGACAACTTGCGGATCATTGACCTTCCGAGGCCGAGGAGGGGGCGACCTAAGGAGCTAAGGTAGGGTAATTTATTGTATTGTTTTAGTGGATGTGTGCATGCTGATATGAAGCACTCGATTCAATTGTATTCTTATCATCGCATCTTCACCAGGATAAGAGGAATTGGGTAGGGTGGGCTGGCTTACCAATCCTTGTGAACCCTGAGGCCCGCGCTCGCCGTCTTTCCCGTTCTTCCCGGGAGCACCAGGGTTGCCGTCCTCGCCCGAGTCCCCCTTGGGACCACGCGGACCTGGGAGGCCCTGAAACCAGGAGTGAATGAGGTTCAAAAGGAATTATACTCCAGAATATATTGCACTCAGCTACTGAAATCTTTACTTAATTGCCAGATTCTTTTAACATTATGTCACAAGAGATTGAATTATCAAGTGATACTTTTTTTGAATATGCAGGATCTATTTTGGTTCAGAACAATATTATTTCAGTGAAATTTGTTGAAGAGCCGATTGGAGTCAGAAGTACAATGTATGATATGGGCAGGTTAAAATACACTTTCATTCTTTAGTAGATGGGAGGGTGTGAAATGGCAAATACTGACGCCAAAGGACAAATACCTGAACAAAGTAGCTTTATGTACGGCACGATAGGAACCATGATTATAACTTACCCGTAATCCAGTAGGTCCTCGACCACCGACTTCCCCCTTAGGTCCGATGGATCCTGCTGGGCCAATGGGACCCTGTTATATCGTTGCAGAAGAGAAATGAAATGGTAGTTTAGCGACAGTGATAGGTAGGAATCACTTAAACCGAACTTCAATCGTATAATGACGTTTCTCATGCTGGGATAATACAACTCGCTTTGTAGACAAACTACTTTTCGAAAATGATGATATGGGCCATATCATAAATCTACAAGAATTTCAGCTGTGGGTCCCAATCTTATAGACCTACGAACGGGTACGCACGCCGACACGTAAGCACAGCACACAGACACAGATGCAAGTACACATACACTCCGGACCAGCGTCGCAGCAAAGGAGGGCAGATGGCCTTTCGCCAACAACACCCCACCCCCTCCCTAGACCTGATGACCGACCCTGTTTTCTTTTCTGTTTCCTTGCTTGTCGCATTGAATTGCACCACAGATCAGAGTTCTTCTGGTCCTTTTTTTTTGCATGTTGAAAATTCGCCATGGGTTTTTGCCCTCCTAAGATTTCCCCCTGGCACAGTCCCTGCGTACACTCCATTGGCGTAAATCCGTGATATCATCCTATTCATCAGGGGGGACGATCTATTCATTCATCCCCCCCCCCCGGATGAATAGGATGACGTCACGGATTTACACCAGTGATACACTCACTCACAAACATTGCTGAATAACCCAAACTGTCTCGTATTATGGACAATTTTCAGTAAAAGATTGTTGCTTAGACCTTGCCTCACTTTCCAGTGGCCATGGGTAACTTCAAATTGCACTGATACACTCTTAAAAATCCCGGGTCAGACTGAGACCCCGTTTACAGTGGGGCCGAAGGCCCGCGGCCGGCGAAGCCTCACTGTATAAAAAAGGCATAATGCGGCGGCCAAAAACAGCCGCGCATTTGCAACCTCATGGAGGTATCTCGGCCCGCGCCAAGCCGCTCGCCCACCTTTCCACCTGAAACGCACTCAGGCCAAAATGCGGCCCACTCGCTCTGTGACCCCGGCGCGCTCCCTAATAATCGTTTGTTTACATGCATAGCGCCACTACGACAAAATATTGAAATGTTGAAGTTATATGCCGGGCCGAGCCCGGCACTGTAAACGCACATAATTCGAGGGCCGAGTACCGCAATTAAAGCCGGGCTCGGCCCGGCCCTGCACTGTAAACGGGGTCTGACTCGGAAAAGAATCCGTTGGGGCACACCCGGAAAAGAGTCAATTTTAACCAAATTCCGGGTCAAGGTTGACCAAAATATGAGTCAAACTGACTTGGATTTTGGTCAAACCTGACCCGGAATGTGGTTAAACCTGACCCTTTTCCGGGTGTGCCACCAACGGATTCTATTCCGAGTCAGACTGACCCGGAATTTTTAAGAGTGTAGACCAACAGACACCTAAGCTGCACACTCCTTTTACCTGTACACACATTTACGCGCCTTTCCACTTTTTTCCCGTCATAATTCGTTCGAAATCTCAATGGTCTTACCCGTGGGCCTCTCGCTCCGTCTTTACCGGCTGGTCCCGTGAAACCTTGGCTGCCTTGGAATCCCTTTTCTCCTGGCATCCCAGGCAGTCCGGTTCGTCCTGGAATTCCCTGCAATGATGTACAAATATATGTAAATTTAAGGATTAGAAGTTATCAAGGTTAAAGAGAATACACAGTACTGGTTGATGATCTTTCATCAAAATTTCACATTTCATTATTTTCCAGGTGAGAGTAAATTTCATTTGCATTATAATGTGGGACTAATTCACTTCATATGCAATAATATGTTGAGGGATTGGCAGTTTGAACAGGTGAAGTTTTCCATTGGAAGTTCCCATTCCAATGCTAAAGTGTGTACGTCAACAATTCACCAGTCCCACATATTGATTTCTGTGTTAGTACTTTGTCAGCAGTGGGATTTGTGTAGCAGATTTGTCAAAAACGAAGTGTTCTGTGTTTTCAACTACTCTCTCTTGTACTATAGTGACATTTTCATAATACCACCTGTTCACAGAAGGTTTGAAAGCAGCTGATATTAAAATGATGTTGTTCTGCAAGTACTCAACCAGTACTGTGTATTGTATTTAAGCCTGAAACTTGTTAAATTAGAATTGGTTAGAGTAGTGTAAAGTCTTCAAATTCTGTACGTCATCTCGGTGTAATAGTTGATTCCAAAATCTGTCTTTAAGAAACCATATAACACACTTGTTCCAATCTGTTAGATTCCAGTTACGAAACTTAAGTTCCATTCGAAAGTACTTCACTAAATTTGCTGCTGAACAGTTGATTCATGCCCCCATTTCCCCCCGTCTTAACGTTTGTCACTTACTTTTTTTGCAACCTCCCACAGAGACATTTCAAGAATACATCTTCAAAATTAAGCTGCCAAATTACTCACATGAACCAAGAAAATTAAACCACCCACATTACACCAGTCCTTCGCTCTCTTCACTGGCTACCTGTTGATAAGCGTGTAACATTTAAGATTCTCCTTGTGTATCGCACATTACACGCTTTTGTAACATAACACCCATTAATTTTCACAACACTTAATTTCCCTTATCAATTGTGTTTATGTTTTTGTTTACAATTCTTTTTATTTATATGTAAGTCCTATGTTTTTGTAGTTATTTTGTAGTATATTTGTAATGCGCCATGAACATCTTCCTTATTATTATGTCTTGTATCATGGTGTAAACGCTGCCTCACACGACCTCTCACATAACCCTATAGGCTAAAGGGGATGGGATATATGTCATGCCGGGAAAAATGGACGTCAACTCCACCCACTGCATGGGGTGTATTAATAGCCCTCGTGCCTGTTGGGCTTTCAAGAGCTAAATGATTCACAATGAGCTTTTTGACAAAAATACATTTTTGATAATTATGATTTCTATCTCTGAAACCTAGTAAGAAAAGGGCATTTTCATACACTGGCCAATAAACGTAACAACTATCTATTCATTAAATCTAACCAGAAACTATGAACAATAATTTTGTTCATTTTGTAGATTTCTCCATAGAAAATATGTCACACTGCGAAAATAGTATCACAGGAAACAAATTGGTGAACATATGATTTGATTTAATGACACGTTTGTCATTTGATCTTGCGATATCTTGCTTCTGGTAGGCTTGTGTGAATGGCAAGCATCACCGCAAAAGTGATCATGACAGTATGTAATTTTGTTTAGAAGTGATTGGTATAGAAACTATAGAAACTATAATCACCAAGGTATTACCCTGATGGATAAACTTGTACCCTACACTGGTAAAAGGAAGCAAGTGACAAAAGTCTTATTTCTCAAAAATCTACAATTTTTTTCCTGTCTCTTACACTGTCATCAATTTAAATTCACAGCATTCTAACTTGAATATTTATTAATAGAGTGATTATTTCTTCCCCAAATTCTGCCTGAAGAGTAGTATACTAAGGGTGTTTCAAAACACCAATAGCTCAAATTTGAGTGATTCGTCATTTGTTTCCTTCTACCAAAGGTGGGCAGAAGCCGTGTCCACACGATCGGACATAAGTGGCTTGTGACCGGTCATAACTTGTGTCGGTAATAGCGTCGGATATAAAGTTGCAGTGACAACGATCGTCGGACATAACTCTATCAGATATAGCGCGACTTATACCCGACGATTTATATCCGAAGAATTATTACCGGTAATAACAAAATACGTGTGAACTGTTGTCGGTCATAACTGCGACCTGAATAGGGCAATTGCTCTTTGCAAAGACAATTTCATTGTTTACCAATTCACATTTCACGCAATTTGGGTCAGACGTTACGGCCCGATAACAACTTGACACACGCCATTTCCGGTCTGCTATTACCGGTAATAACGTGAGTAAGCTTTATCGGGCATAAACATGTCGGGTATAAGTGCTAATACCGACGCGTGTGGACCCGTTGGTGGATCAACGAAAAGATTTTAACTAGACTTTAATTCGTCACTGAGACGAATTGGTGATCCGCGTAAACGCTCCAATCATTAAATCTAAGCAAAATGTGACAAACAATTTATACCAAGTATCATTACTTGCTGAAATATGTCTCTCATCACTTTAAATTCTCCATCAAACAGTAATTGAACATTCGACGTATGGGTACGCGTTCGTCCCGACGCACACGCACCTATGATTAGCAGCAAAGATGACCTCTGACCTGAAGTTACTGTGTACCAAGTTTGGTTTTCTTACTCGACTCCTGTCATGAGATATGCGCAAAATACGATTTTTCTTTGTGACGTCATAGATGACGTCAGAACCATTTGTCTTGAAAAGTGATACCTGAAACCTTATCTACGCACCATAGGCTATCAGAATAAACAACAAAAAGTACGGATCACCGTTAATTCTAGAGAGTTATGAGTGATTTAAAAATGCCGTCATTCACCACGCGCGCAATGCGCGCGCATTTAAGTTTTTCGGACCTGTAAGCAACATTTTGGGTCCTGCTGCTCGGCAAAGGGTTGTAATTGATGTAGAATTCAGTCAGACGTCCAAAACCATCGAAAAAACGACGGTATATGGTCGGAAAAGGGGTGCATGCGAAAAAATAATAACTGCCTTTGTGAACGCAGCTTAGACTCACCTCGTCTCCTTTCCGTCCGGGTGTTCCAGATGTACCCCTCTCCCCCTTGTTGCCCTGCGGACCCAATGGACCTTGGTCCCCTCGAATCCCTGCCGGACCCTGGCAACAAAGGATTTGAAATGCAGTGTAGATTTGGCATGTGGAAGATTGGTATCTTATCCATTTGCGCGTAGGTGTGTGGGGTTTTTAGATAGACCAATAGGCCTATTATCCCACCAATGCCCTAAAACATTCCGTTTTCTGGGGGAAAATTAATAAATGAATACACCATCCCGAAAGTATTGTCACGTTCCGAATGCGTGCAAACGCGATCCAAGAAACGAATTTCGTTTCAATAAACGCAAGGCACGCATTTGCTATGATTTTGCGTTTCGTTGCGTTTAAACATCGTTTCAATGAACGCGTTTCTGTGAACGCGCTTTGAACGTGACGATACTTTCAGTCGCCACTGTAGGTCATGGTATCTTGCTGAAACAGGTTAAAGACACTATATAACATTGTGGAAGCCCCCTTACAAAAATGTCAAACTTTGCTATCTGACATACATGATATAGGATGAATAGACAAATCAACACCCCAGAACACAAAACTTCAGACAATTATGCTGCCACTAGCACAATATGTACAGATACAAATCGGCACATGAATTATTTTCCTGTGGATGAAAATTCAATAAGACAGAAATCTATGGAGCAAAAACTGGAATGATTGCTCATTGATTTTCACTTTTTAATAGCACTTTCTGAACTTGTGGAGCTACAAAATTTTCAGGGCTTCAGAAACACTAGTAGCATGGGGATCATGAAGCTCAGATTTTTTAATTGAAACGACTGTTAAATGATTCCATATAAGGAGTTGTAGCTCGTCAATGGATGACATCATAATTGGCTGACGTCACATGTCACCACAGTTGGAGAACTGTCTGACCCTTGGAGTGTACAACATGGTGTTAGACTACTTGGGGCCGTATTGTTCGGCTATTATTGTCGTCGTCATCGTCGTCGTCGTCGCTCTACTCATGGCCGAGAACTCGTGATCCCATTGATGAAGGCTCTCCATTCGTGACGACACTGAGATTTTGAATACCAGCGATATACTGACATATTAGTTACAGAAGCATTCATCAGTCCATCTCAGTTTCTGCCTTTCCTCTGGTTCTCTTTCCTTATATTTTTCCAAACATGGTAGCTTTCTCCAGTATATTCTCCACTCCATCCCTCCTTGCAATGTTACCAAAATACTAAAGCTCTTGATCACTGTGTTGAAGAGCGGATGTGTATCCCTCTTACCATGTCGAATGCTTTCATTTGGTTTTTTGGCTATCCATGGAATGCAGAGCAGCTTTCTCCAGTACCACATCTCAAATGTTTCAACTCTTTTCTGATCTACAGCATTGTTGACCTAAGTTTCACAGGCATATGTTGCAATTGGAAAAATCAACTTAGAGACTTGCCTGATCTATGTAGCTTCAGTGATGCTTCTGTTCTTCCAAAGCCTTGGCATTGCATACGATTATGTTTTAGCCATTGCAATTCGACGTCTGATCGTAAATGCCGTGACAGAGGTCGGGCATTCACCTTTGTTTGTTATTATGGTCTGTACCTTCATTTCTTGGTTTTCTGCATCCATGATGGGGTTTTCTGCTGTTGGTTGATAATCATTACCTTCGTTTTAGCTATGTTCAGAAAGAGGCCAAATTTATTTCTCTCTGTTTTCACTCTCTCTATGAGATCCTCAAGGTCTTGTCCACTGATTGCTAATAGGGTGTGTTAATCTTTCTGCCTCCAACAGATATCCCACACCTGCAGTTCTTGAGAGCCATTCGCTTGATGTACTCTACATAAGCATTGAACATATGAGGGGACAGGATACATCCTTTTCGTACCCCGTTCGGTACATACATTACACCAAATTCTGATATCATAAAAAGTATTAATATAATAAAAAGAATGAACCATCTGAATATGGGCGATTGCTCGAGAATTTTTCTAAATATAATATTAAAAGGTGTTAATACTTTATTTTCAGAACTCCTAGTGTTGCAAGTTATAGTTAACAATGTTTATTTGAATTTAAACAATGTTTTTATTGCATATTTTTTGCTTTACACTTTGTATTAAAACAAAGGCGTTGCAACCTCCAGAATGTAATGAGATCAAGTGCTCCATTTATGAATTTTAATGACTCAGAAAAAAGTATGACAAAACTGGATTTAGACCCGCAACCTACTGCTTTCCGGGAAACGGCACAACCACCTTGCTACGCTGTGTGCCAGCAATGGCTCGGTTAACTAGATTAAAGTATCCAAGATTCTAACTCTGAGCTTATCAAATATCTATAGGCCCACTTTGACTGGACGGATAGCATATTTTATGAAAGGGTTGCGGAGAAAGAGGAGTGTATGGTATTAACTAGTATACTTTTAATTACCAGACGTGATTTGTATATCACCCAGTGAAAACTGAATATCCATTGGTCAAATGTAAGTTCACAGATAATACAAATGAAGTTGAACCAGTGCCTTATAGCCTCTGACTACGGATACACTGGTGGACTCTATCCCGAGTAGTAAGCCAACGTTGATCAAACATTGGAAACTCTATAGTCGGACAACTGTTGGACATCAACGTTGCCCCAACGTTTAAAGCTCTTTCGTTAGACATCAATGTTGGTCCAGCTTTGGAAACACGTTCGTTGGATAACCGCTGGACCACAGATGTTGGTTCAACATTAGAAGCTCTTTCATTGGACATCTGTTGGGCACCGACACCTCTCCAACACCTGTCAAACATCTCGATTTCCATGAACAAAGCCAATGTTGCGCCTATACGTTGGTTCAATGTTAAACCCAAAATTTTAAATGGTTGGACCGAAGTCGTTTTCGCGTGCCAACGTATTTCCAACGTCACAGTTGGATCAATGTTGAATGCTTGTTGGATCGGGGTGGAGTTATGCTGTATGTTTGTAGGCAACATGTTGGTATGCCTTTGAACAAACGTCACAGTGGATCCAACGTTGTCTGACATCGTTGCACCAACGTTGTGAACAACTGGGATCGTGTTCAGCGATCAACTGATGGAAGCTACAGATTGCGTCTGGAATCCAGAGTATTGATACACATCCAGAGCAAAGTGTCTATACTCAAGTTCAACATTGCATCTTGACCTGGTTCACATTTAAGTAAAAACATGACATTCTGATGTACAAATCATGACCGCATAGAGTAGCAATGATAGAGGATGGAATAGCAACAGGGATTTGGATACAGCGGGTGATACTACTTTCGAGTTTACCTCTTACCTGTTGTCCGGTTTGTCCGGTCAAACCTGTGAAACCTCGGGAGCCCTTTGCACCCTTTTCTCCTTTTACCCCATTCACACCAGGAAGACCTAGGTCACCTCTCGATCCCTGTAAAATTAAATGAGTATGTGTAAACAGGGACATCATATGAAAATGGTAGAAGATACGTTGTTGTAGTTCACGTGCATGATCGACTTTT
>JZLH01S0581066.1:44275-54740 GCA_001188425.1 Eucidaris tribuloides | reverse complement strand
ATGATAATGATCAACAGTGAAATACTGTATAGAAAAAAATTTATGTAGCATAGAATGAATTCATAATAAAGTGTCTTTGAGTTGTAGGTCTTTCGTCTGTACCTCCCTACTCAAAGTATTGCAAAACAATATAAAGCATACATTTTAGTTGAAGGGGTATTCTAAATGATGTCTAACTTGTTTATTATTGGAAAAATTAATTTTTTTTAAATAAATCAATGAAGTTACATTCTTCGTTCCTTTCAAGCGGAGGATTATCAATGCCAGGCGGGGCAACGACAGAGGGATTGGAAATATTAAATTGTTAACCTTTTTTTGCACTGTAGGGTGGGGTGTTAATTCCACTAGACTGGTATTTCGGTTTCAGATTCCAATAAACGGTTTAATGGTTTGGAAATGATTCAGCAATCACAAATGTCATATGAATCCTCTGAAGGGTCTGAGAAAGAAGATCACGCCTCGAGACGAAATGTGACCTCTATCTTCATAGACAGTGACAAAAGGGGATATAGGCTTCATAAAAGATGATGGCTTTTTCTCATTCGCATTATTTATCCAGTGTAACCCGAGAGTTTATACAGTATTGTAAGATGTTTACATAGTACATGCTTTAGAAAGAAAACAAATGTGAGAATTATATCTTGAAGAGGTTTTGTTGTTTAAAGAATATTGGCCAGCGTTGCTCCTTACCAAGTCTGATTAAGATAGAGGTACTTTCGTTTCTCAGGGAGCGTGTCTTCTTTCTGAGTACGCCTTCAGAGGATCATAGTGACCTTTTTTGCTACTCTGGAAGTTTTACAAACCATTAAACGCGTGTTATTGGTAATCTGGAACCGAATACGATGCGTGTTAAATTAACACCCACCTACGAGAACCAAAAAGAGGTTATAAATTTATGTTCATCATCTGTTCAGGAGTGCGCGATTTGCATTGTATTTCTCGCCCGAGAAGAAACGAGAAGTATATTCATTGTTTATTAAAAAATATATGTAATTATGCATAACAAAGAGTTTAGGACATTCATTCTTAGAAGGCCCGTTACACCGTAAATGTATGCGTACTATATTGTATGTTGCAATACTTTTGGAGTAGGGGGTATATGTTCTTAATGTTGTCTATACTGTATTGTCTTTTGTTGCTGTGTTTGCATGTCGTGGTCAAATGTGTCCTGTATAGTATCGGTCTGAAAAAATGTGTTTTGTGCGGGCTATTAGTGTATTCAATGGTGTCTGATGTGTGTATATTGTGTCTGTATGTGGTCTGTTGTTGGTTGGGTGCCGTGTTTTGAAGTTTTTTCTGTTTATGTGTCTGTTTGTCTTTTGTATGTATTTTTGTGTTTGTGTGTTTGAGTTTGTCAATGCTGTGTTTTGACGTCTGCTATATTTTTAGTTAATATACTATGTTTGTGTTCTGTTATGTTGTGTCTATATTTATCTGTTGTTTGATGTGTGAGACAAATGTTGCATCTGTGATGTCCAGTGAAGGTACTTGCGTGTTATGTGTGTCTAATGTGTGTTGTTGTGTGTCTGTTATGTCTCAAGATGTGGGTATGATGTCGTGTGCTGGTTATGATGTATGGTCTTTATGCATACTGAACAAGCAATGTGCCAACCGTGTGTAATATGGTTTATGTATAATGTGTTATGTCTTCTGTTGTATCTGTGTTATGAATGCGCTATCATTGTCTCTGTATGTGTCGTGAGGTTTGCATGTGTTTGTGGTGTCTATGATCTGTAAAACATGTGGCTGTCGATGTACGTGATTTGTCTGTTTATGGCTGTGTAATGTATGTTTGGTACTGTGTCTGATGTGATTATATTTTGTACAATGTCTGTGTGTTTTGTGGTTAATGTGTCTGTTCGTGATTAGTCCTCTGTATGACATTGCTTACATGTCATTTGTATGGTGCTGATTTGTGTGTGTGTAGATATGTTGCTTCGATACGAACTGTGATCCTGGTCTGCTCTTTGCTCTGCATATGCTCTATGTGTTCTGATAATGTGTCTAGTGTGTTGTATAGGCTTGTCTGTTATTTGTTTGGCTGTATATGTATGTTGTCTGTTTGACCGAAACGTCGAATAAGCGACTCGCGCATAGACAGGTTGTGTATGATGTGTCGGTTATGGTATGTCTTGGATAGGTATATCAGTCTGTCAACAACTAACAAGCACAGTGTTTCCTATGAGCGTTTCTGTACCATGTGTGTTTACTCTTGTCTGATAAGTATCTGTGCTGTGTTTGATCTGCAACATGGATTGTGAAAGGATTGTCTGTGTGCTATGTATATGTGTCTGGGCGTTTTGTCATAGTGTTGGTACTGTGTGTCTGTATATATTAGCTGTATGATGCGTTGATCTGTGAACAACTGTAGTAGTGTGTATTTTCTGATGTGTGCTGTGTTGTGTCAGAGTGTGTCTGTGTGTCTGTCTGTGTGTG
Organism: Eucidaris tribuloides; assembly: GCA_001188425.1. NCBI lineage: Eukaryota > Metazoa > Echinodermata > Echinoidea > Cidaroida > Cidaridae > Eucidaris > Eucidaris tribuloides. The sequence goes on along the minus strand of JZLH01S0581066.1, from coordinate 52,304 downwards.
AGAATGTGTGTGTGCTGATGTGTATTTTGTATGTGTCTGTGTGTTTTGTTAGTGTACTGTGGTGAGGTTGTGTCTGGTGTGTGTCTGTTTGTGTCAACGTGTCTGTGAATGTTTGTCTTTAGTTGTGAGTCTGAGTGTGTGTGATGTATTTGTATGTTGATGTGCGTTTGGCTGGCTGTGTGAAGTGGATGTTTGTTGTGCTCTGTAATGTGTGTTTGGGTTGTTTATTGTGCTGTGTGTGGTCTGTGTGTTATCTGTAGTGTCTGTTGTGTCGTGTGATGTCTAATTGTGTCTGCCTGTTATGTACATGTTTGTGTGGTCTGTGTGTTTGTGTTTTATATGTGATCTGAAATATGTGTCTGTGTCGTGTGTGAGAGATGTTGTACTTCTTGGTGTGTATGTTAATCTTGCGTAATTGTGTGTCCAAGTGTGTGTAGAAATGTTTATGTCTGTGTTTATGAATGGAGCAAAGACACTATACAACAATAGAACTGAAGCGCACAGAGACACCCGGTCACAACGACAAACACAACAGAATGCGCTACATACAGACAACAGAGACACAGACACATAGGACTCACAGAGAAGCCAGGACAAACACAGAAATCACAGGACAAAGAATAGGACAAGCCACAAACAGACACGAATTGACAATAACAATACACCATAAAGCACCAAACGATCACCACACAAACAACAATACATTCATTAATCAGACACAATCGACACAAGACACAGATTATGACATAACAAGCCTCAGTCAAATCACACATACAGCAGCACACTCACAAACACACAGAGACAATACGTGACACAAACAGCCACACAGCCTAGAAGCAATACAGTATATACAGACACCAAAAGCAGAGACACATACAGACTAGACACATCCGACAATAAACAAGAATGCGAGAAAAGAGCGAGACACTGCAGAAACACAAAAACCATACTAAATACAGAACACACAGCAGAAGAAAAGATACAGGCAACATAGACAAAAAGATCAACACCAACAGACAATTAGCACATACACAAGAACAGAAATTTACAGACGCACAAACCAAGGACAAAAACGTAGACAATGTAACCATAAACTAGGCAAGAACACATCCAAAACGGACACATACAGACACATTAACAGGACATAAGACGCATAGACACTCACAAGGACCACACAAACAGACCACACGAGTTACAACGAACTACACAGATACACACAGAACAATGACACGCAAACATTACACATCGGGACAAAGAATAACACACAGACCACTGAAGCATGCAGAACATATATGACACACAACAAAAATAGAATGAGACGACACATACAACACACAAACAGACATCATACTCAGAGACTGCATGCACACAAGGAAGCATACAGACAAATTGATAGACACAAAACAGACAATAAATATAAATACAAACACACGAAACACATACTGACGATAGACCACATACCACCAAACAATTAACAATGTAGAATTTGATAATGGCTGGCGACAATCTGTGCTGTCAACTCCGGGACAATGTCGCGCTACAATTTGTGGCTGGTGGCGACAATTTGTGCCGTCAGGTTTTCAAAATAGTACAAATTTTCGCCGGCGCAATTGTGACGCGGCGACCATGTGTGACGGCAACAGAACGCCTGTTGACGGCACAAATTGTCGCCGGGCCGTAAAAATTAGTCGCCGCGACGGATCTGTGACGCTGAGGCGACAATTGTGCCGTAGTTGTGAAAAATCGCCACAGATTGTGCTCGGCGACAAGTTGTTGACGCTCTTGCTAGACCTCAATTTTTTGCAGCTCAATGGCGACAATTTGTTGCGTGAAAAAGCTCTAGACGGCACCGATTGTCGGCACGTACAACTTGTCGCACCTCATAAATCAGCTGTGTGGTCTGTTCGTGATGTGTATCTACTGTGTGTCAAGCTGTCTAGTGTTTGTTGTTTTAATTAAGTGTGATGTTGTTAAGTGGTGTCTGTTGTGTCTGTGTGTATGCCAGTGTCTGATATATGTCTGTTTTGTGTGATTGTGTCTGAATGGTTGTCGTGTGATGTGTCTATGTGATGCTGTTGCGTGTTCGTGTGCTGTGGTGTTGTGTTTTGTTTGTAGGTGTCTGTGCATCTGTTTATATGTGATGTGGTGATCTGAGCCATTGTTAAGTAGTCTATGTGTTTGTGTGTCTGTATCTTTCATTGTGATATGTCTCAAAGGTCTGGAATATGTGCTGATCTGTTTGCTCATCCGTGTCTGACACTTTATGTATCCTGTTGTGAAAGCTTTGCGATGTTTGTGTGTATGTTTGTCGTTGTATGTATTGTTGTGTGTGTTGTATGACTGTGTCTGTTTAGTGTGATATGATGTGTGTCGTTTATGTGTATGTGTGGGTCTTGTGAGTCTTGTATGTTTGTTGTAGGCGAGTGTTTGTGTGTCTGCGGTGTGTATGTCTGAATGTAGTTGTTATGTCTGTATATTTGTCTGTTTGTAAATGCATGTCTATATGTGTCTGTATGTGTCTTCTAATGTTATGTGTATTAGTGTCTGTTGCATGGTTTCTGTAGTGTAGTGTGATTTGTACTGTATGTGTCTGTGTGCCTTATTTGGTATGTCTATGTGATTGTGTGTGTCTGATGTGGTCGTTACGTGTGTCTGATATGTTCTGTGTCCGTCTGTATGTGTCTGTTTGTCTAGTGGCACAATGATGATCGTGTGATTGTGTGTGTGTATGTTGGAAACAGTGGCGCATGTTGTATTGTCGTGTGTGTTGTGTGTGTCATGTTTGTCTATGTGTTTGATGTGTCTGTACTTTCTATTCGTCTGGAAGTATGTATGCTATGTGAGCAGTCTGTTTGGGTGTTCTGCTGTAATCTGTTCTGTTGTGTTTAAATGTGTGTCCGGTGATGTGTTCCGTGTGATGGGTCTGTATGTGTATGTTTGTGTCGTCTGTGTGTCTTGTGTGTCTTGCGTGTTTGTATGTATGTGGTGCTTGGCTGTGTGTCTGTTATTGTGTATGTGTGATGATGTTTAGATATATGTCTGGTGTACGGAGAGGGAGTTGTAAATAGTGTATGGTGTGTTTTGGATGTCTGTATGATGTCTGTTAAGCTTGTGTGTGGTTGTGCAGTGTCAAGGTCAGACACGCAGACATCAAAACACAAAGAACTAATAAGACAGGACAATATCAACACACAAACATTAAGCACCAATAGACAAACGTATACGCAACAGAACCTACATACAGAACACATACATCTCACAAAACTACAACATACACACATCAGGACCACACCGACGGACCACATGAAACATACTAGAGCACAAGCAGACCCATACACAATACAGAGACATACCAGTAGATACACAGAACATACAGCACACACAAAAGAGTCTATTACGACACAGCACACCTCAAACAACAAAACAGACACCGTACGACACCACAATTACCAACACGCAAGAACACACAACACACACATAACATACAAAGAGACACAAATTTAACCAAACCGATTATACACCACTCATAGTAGAACTGACGAAACAAAAAAAGAATACAGTAACTACAGACACACAACAAAATAGAACAAGGACATTATCCTCAGCAAGACCAGCATAAAACACAAAAACACGCAGACAACAAAACATAAAATACTGGCAGATGCACAAAGAATATACAGAACAAGACGAATACAACACAGACACCACAAACAACACAGACAAATACAGACACAACAACTACATAATACAAAGACACAAACAGATACAGAAACACAATTACAACAGACACAAACAGACACATACGACAAAGAAATATGCAGACCGTAACACTAACACGACAAACACTGGAACAGCAAGTACAGGATGACCGCAGACGACATACAGAAGACGCACAACACAAAACAGAACACACTGACAACGACGAGAAAGAAAAATCGTACTACGACACTAATACAGACTCACAGGACACACACAAACCAATAAAAACAGACACCAGGACACACAAACAGACATATAGATATACACAAACGACACATAGATAAAAAAAAACAATTCAAACAACAGATCAAAAACGAAACAGGACAACAATGAACAACATAGACACAGACCCATCAGCCAGCACACAAGCGAACATAGCACGACACAATAGATCGACGACCACATACGACCACACGACAACACACACATCAGAACACACTGGAAACATGCAGAACACAAACAAAAGTCGGCCTACAGACACAAATCAGATGAAGACATTACACAGAATTACTAAGCAGATCACAGAACACCACAACGAAATAAGATATTACAGCCAAAGACACATTTACATCACAAATAATAAACGACATAGGACACAGCGACATCTACAGACATACACAGAATACAGACAAACACAACCACAGACACCGACAGACAAAAAGACCATACAGCGTAGACACATTACGCACATGAGATAGGGTCATGCGCACAAAGACACTGAAGGAGCGTGAAAGGACATGGCAGACACACGGAAGACAATACAGACCAACGGAACAGCACATACAGAAACAAAACAGATACTTAAGGACACAACGTACACGATACAGATACACAAGACAAATATCACGTGACACAAACACACAAGCGAACCATGTACACCACAAGCACACTAAACAACCCCACACACACACCACCACACCACAAACACCACACAACCGCACCACAAAACACACACACACACCACAATCCACATCCACAAAACAAAAGAATTTATGGCAGCAACATGCTTTAGAAATAGATGGCTGGCGATCATATTTGTGCCGTCACTCCGGGCAAATTGTCGCCGTGCGCAATTGTGAACGGTTGGCGGCATTTGTGCCGTCAGGTTATTTCATAAAATCGTCACAAAAGTTGTCGACGGCGAAGATTTGTGACGCGGCGGCATTTGTGACGCGGCGACAATTTGCACTGCCGCAACAGACGCACCTCTGGCGTCAACGGGTAACATAGTCACGTGCGAATAAGCCTTCAACACGAATATCAATGATCGACCGCCTGACCGGGTCAACATTCACAAATGTAAGTGGTGTCACGTCGGCCAGACCTAATGCACGATTTAGAGAAGAATATAATAATAGTTTAGAATTAACAAAACTGCATAATTGAGGAATAAGGTGAAGAAAGAGAAAAATCAGTAAAATTAAGTTTGTATAGCTTAGTGTATTGGTGCATGCAGTATTATGGCGATATGCATACAGTTTTTCAACGATAATTGCCTGAATTTTACATTAATTTGTCAAATTTTGCCGCTTGGAAATTTGTTGAGCGTGCCATGTGCTGAATATTTAACAGAGTCCTTGTGTATTTAAACTTGGAAATGTAACGAGATAAGTTAAGGGAAGTTCTCAGAAACAAATTACTAATAAAAAATCTTGTGGACTGACTGAAGTATGACCTTGTATCTCTACTAACCATAAGCGCAATGTAATTATCTCTAGCCACTGTAGTTGATGATTCATATTTGTCAATAAACTCGGGATATCTTACCCATCAGTGGAAAAGATCAAAGGTGTTCGGTATACACAAAAAGGTGGCACAATGTACTATTTGAACTAATGTCGAGAATCTATTCTATCAGATTTCCAATCATTCGACAAACTACGCTATTTAATCAAACTTGGTACACGTATTGAATGCACAGTCTCCTTAATGAGCATCATCTGGCTTTCGTCGGAAGTCATTCAAACATAACGGCACCTTATTAGATTAGCTGAAGAAGTGGCTTGTTACAATTGACAAGAAAAGGTAACGTCGAGAGCAATGCGTGAAAATAGATTTTTTACAAAGCGTTGACCATAGACCACAGATGCCTCCTGAAAAAGACTAGTTAACTTGGACGTAATGACAGATGCTGATAAATGGAATTTAGCAACTAATTTATCAGGCGGACAGCATAGGACGGACACAGTGTACTATAGTTAATGGACATGCATCTACCCCATTGAACATAACGTGTGGCATCCCACAGGGGTCAAACTTGGGTCCCCTTCTTTTTATCGTATATATCAATGACCTACCCAATATTTTGTCTTCGAGTGTATCACTTTATGCAGATGACACTTGTATTTATTGTTCGGGGAAGGAATTGAGTGAAGTGGAACAGGGATTAAACGAAGATCTGCGTAGTTTGGCAGCATGGCTAAAGGCTAATCTTTTAGTCTTGAACACTACGAAATGTGAAGCAATGTTAATAGGTTCCAAGCAAATGGTTAACGGGAAATCAATTAACCTTACAATTGATAATTGTATTATACAGCAGGTTACACAGTGCAAGTATTTAGGTGTTTACGTAGATTAGTGCCTTAACTGGGGCAATCACATTGAGTATCTAGTAAAGCACACGTTAAAAAATGTGTATTTGTTAAAAAGAATAAGGCACTATATCACGCAGGAAATGGCCCTCCTATTTTACAAATCTATTGTTCAAAGTAAACTAGATTACTGCTGTGTTGTATGGGGCAATGCTAACAAGGGACTAAAGGATAAACTCCAAACACTCCAAAATAGAATTTTAAGAGTTGTATTGAATGTAGAGCCGCGATACTCGACTGAATTGATCTATGCCAGAACATCGATGGACATTTTGGAAACACGAAGAAACAAACAACTGCTTCATTTTATGTTTAAAGTTTTCAATCAAATAACACCAAATTATATAAACGAAAAATTTACTTCAAGAAACCCTACATACCAACTCCGCAATAGCAAACATAATTTTTCCCTTCCTAAACCTTACAGCAATTTCAAACATAACAGTCTGTCTTTCCGTGGTTCAAAATTATGGAATAATCTCCCTGGTAACATTAAATCTTTAACAAGACTTGAACATTTCAAAAGAGCCCTAAATTCACCAAGTTACACCCCATTTATCCGTCCATGATGTATCCATAAAGAAGACTATGTCCATCCATGTCCCCGTATAGACCACCATCCTCTATAAACTGTATTATTAGCATTACACTTTCTTTTTTTCAATTACATGTATGTTAATGTTTTTTGTTTTGTTTTTCTTTATGTATGTTATTTGGGGGTTTCCCCTCTATGTGTGTTTGTGTATTTTTTTGTGTATAATCTGTTGTTTTCTCTTTTGTTTGATTTACTATGTTCGTTTTTTTTTAATTTTGTACATATTTCAGTACGGACGTGTTGAAGAACAGCCATCGAGCTGACGCACGTGCCGTGTTTGAATAAAATTAATTTTAAAAAATGTCCCCTCTCCTCGCCTTCCCGCCCCATACGCCTCTGTATGCATCATCGTATATTTCAGTTACCATAGTTGGCCTTTGTTCACCAGCAATATGATAACAAGAAAATATATTTCCTAGAAATAACCAATAGTATGATTACTATAAGTGACTGAATTTCACGAAGACTCGTAATGAAACAAAAGGGATACAACTTTTTTTTCGAATAATAAGTATTGTTAGTTATTACTACAACAACAAGCTCGATTTACCTGAAACGCCCTCCGTAGTTCGCTGCGAACACTCGAAGCATCGAGATCGGGTGTAAGTTTGCGATAAGCGATACCGAATCTGATTATTCAACCATTTTGTACCGGATGTGCTGAAGGGCAAAACGTCTGGTACACCACATCTAGGCGTTCGTAGCAGCTGAACGGTGGCACTATCGAGAACACCTGCAACAGAAAGGATAAGAGACATATTGTTTTCATATTCCAATATCAACATTCAAGGAAAGTACAAAAAATGCGTTATTGACGTCCCATAAACAATAGTGCGCGCGTACCAAATAAAAAAAAAGAATTTAAAAAACAGCCCTAAAATAGAAAGTACCCAATCAAAGTGTCATTCTACTCACAAAACAATAGTCTATCAGGTAAACTAAGTAAACATGAGCAATTAATTTGAGAAATAATCGTAATTGTAGGCCTAACTGTTCCTTTTTTTAGACCACCCTGTATTAAATCCGTATGATATAGTGATTCGACTGATAGGACCCTGACAATTCTTCCCACGGACAGTTCGTC
>JZLH01S0581066.1:1744-18643 GCA_001188425.1 Eucidaris tribuloides | reverse complement strand
CTCTTTACGCATAGATAACCAACAAAAATGGGGTAGAATACGATGAAAAGGGTCAAACGATGGCAAACATGGCAAATGAAGCACCATCTCGGGATAAAATACTCACGTCCATACAGACTCTGCATTCCTAAGATGTCATCCCGATCCAGACTGAAGTTGGGTTGGTATCCACCGTAATAAGGGTACATCAATGCGGACCTCACGTCAGAATGGTACAGGCCAAGGCTGTGTCCGAATTCGTGTGCAGCTACCCAGAACAAGTTTGTGCCTGGAAGGAAAGAGGTAAAATAAATGGTATAATTGTTGTTGATTGGTTGACTCGTTGGTTGCGGTGTTGTTGTTGTAGTGATAGTTGTTGTTGTTGTTGTTGTTGTTGTTATTGTTGTTGTTGTTGGTGTTGTTGTTGTTGTTGTTCATGATTAGGTCGTCCTTCGGTCATTGTCGTCGTGGTAGTTGTTATTGTTTTCGTTGACGTTGGCGTTGTCGTAGTGGTAGTCGTTATTGTTGTTTTCGTTATTGGTGTAGTTGTTGTTGTCGCTGGTGCTGCTTCTTAAATTGTATATCTTTTTATTGTGGTGTATCAATATCACACCTTTTGGATGATACAGTATAATACGCGATATTTTGTTCATTCAAAAAAAAAATCCTCTAAACTTACCGTAATAGCTATTGATGGTCCAAGTCTCTGAATCGTCGAAATGAGCGTCTCCGCCGCGGGGCAAAAATGCGTGAGCTAGGACGCCCCCTTGGCCGTCAAACGGGTAACTATCACCGTGCGAATAGCTTCCAAACGAGATATCGATGTCGACCGCCTGACCAGGTCCAACTTCGACAAATGTCAGTGGTGTTACATCGGCCCAGACCTAATTAAGATAAATCAAGATAAATCAAGAGGAAACAATTAATAGTTTAAAATTAAGAAACTGAAAATTGAGAAATACGTGTAAGAAAGAAACACTACAGTAATTGACGTTCCGTCATATCAAGTCCATATTAAATTTTGAGATATGCATCATCATTTTTTTTTACAGATATTGCCCAAATTTTTACATCACTGTTGGCCGAATGGTATGCTTCAATTTTATTTATTTTTTTTTTTTTTTCGGGGGGGGTCACAGTGCCCCTCACCCTGCACCCGTCCCATATGCCACTGCATGCATCATCATGTATTCGAGCTACCGCAGTAAATTTACCAGAAATAACTAATAACAATATAGTAATCAGTAAGTTATTGAATAACATAAACACGCGTAATGAAACAAACAAGTATATGACTGTATAGCTTTTTTCGGTCAATAAGTATTACAACAACAACAACAACAACAACATTACAACAACAACAACAACAACAACAAGTTCAATTACCTGAAACGCCCTCCGGAGTTCACTGCGAACACTCGAAGCATCGAGATCGGGTGTAAGTTGGCCGAAGCGATACCGAATCTGGTTATTCAACCATTTTGTACCGGATGTGCTGAAGGGCAAAACGTCTGGTACACCACATCTAGGCGTTCGTAGCAGCTGAACGGTGGCACTATCGAGATCACCTACAACAGAAAGGATAAGAGACATTATTTTAATATTCCAATATTAAAATTCAAGGAAAGTACAAAATTTGGCAATTTGTTTTAAAATTTTTCTTCAACATTTTTTTTCAAGACGTCACTATAATACAGATATATATCGGCTCTGACAGTTTGATCCACGAAAACAACTCTTTTTGAATTGTATGAGTAACTGAACACATCCCACACTTTCCACCACTAATTGATCGATTGTAACACTGAATTGTTGCCCGAAATAATGGGGCGAAATGTATGGAACCCAAACTGGGCTGGCCGAAGATGAACATCCCGAAAATAGTCTAGAGTAAATTTATCAAGTATGGTGATTTTTCCCCATTCTTTATCAGAGAGAAATTACTATTTTCCCATTTATGTGATATCGTTTTCTTTTCTACAGTTTTTAGCAATACAACACTTAGATCGTTAATTTTTGTAAAGTAGGTTTCATTTTAGAGGCAATTTTGCAAAGCAGTGCATTTCAGCTTTTCTAGTGGCAAAGCGTTATTGGCGGCCCATAAAAAAATAACGTGGGTGTACCGAATTTAAAAAAAATAAATAAATAAAAAAAACAGCCCTTAAATATAAAGTACCCAACCAAAGTGTCATTCTACTCACAAAACAATAGTCTATCAGATGAATTAAATAAAGCTGAGCGATTAATTTGGGAAATAACCGTAAATGTAAATGTTTCGCTTTTAGGCCACCCTGTATTGAATGCGTATGAAATAGTGATTTGACTGATGAGACCCAGACAACACCCCCACCACACACACACACACACACCTACAGTTTGTCCCCAGATTATCAGGGTAACGTAAAACAAAAGATAATAATTTACTTACCAGTCTGACTGATGTTGCCGAATCGTTGGTACCGTATGAGGGCGTCTGTGAAGTTACGGAGGTCTTGCACCGCTCCTGGAATTTCGTTGGATGGCGGAAGGTAGCCAAATCTCTCCAAGTTGTTCTGAAAATTTGAATAACGGAAAAATGCATAAATCAATTAATTCATAATTGAAACCAATTAGTTCTGTCAACAGGACAACGTGGTTTCGTTGTATTTGAAACGAAATTCATCCAGTTATCAAGGGCGTAGGCTGGGGGGTGCACTGGGTGCACGTGCACCCCCCCCCCCGCAGAGCCATATAGGAGTTCCGCTCCTGGCAAGCAAAAAAGAAATTTGCACCACCTTTTCGACTTTCAACGCCTGGTTTTCTCAACTTTTAGTTCCACCTCCCTAAGAAGTGCCCTCCCCGTTGCACCTCCCCAAGAATTTTGTGCACCTCCCCATGCCCAAACGGTTTGGGCCAAACCAGGCTACGCCCTTGGTTATTTCAACATACTACATATGCATTGTGTTATACTGTCGAATCAATGTTTTGTCTGGTTTTTATTTCAAAGTTCACATTTCACAGTTTCCTTCTACATAACTCAAACGTAACTTGGGTGCAATTTCCTTTCGACGAGGAGTACACGGTCACATGATGTCTATTACAACAACGAAATTAACAGAAACCTATCCCCGCTCCAGTTGAAAATAATGTACGTGACACAGTTTGAGAACTCTATCGACTGATCGAAGAAAGCACTTACAATTTTCAATTCAATCCGTAGCGTATATTGAGCGAAAACATTAGGGCAGATATGGATATGAAATAATGCATAATCAAGATATCTTTGGTCATAAATGTTGTGTTTGATAAGGAGATTGTTACACTCGCTTTAAAGTAATACTAGTATATTGCATTAGAACTTCATTCGAGGGTGCATGAGAGCGCCCAAAGACCTATACTACCTCTGCCGTCCGTTCACCGCCGATTTTTATTCACGGTTGCTCAAGTTACAAGTTGAGTTTTCAGTGTTAATTGCTGGTCACCCGGTGAGACATTGTGTAATTGAGTAGAATGGTGTATAATATTTTGTAGTTGTGTAGGCGAGAAATAAGTATAAACTTTACAGATTCAGCGTCATTTGTAGATGAAAAGTCATCCTGAGCTAACTTTAAGATATTAGACATAGATACAATCGAGAACTACTTTGCATTGGAGAGTATAGGATACAACAATAAAAGAATAGGATGCACATCTCTTTACTCCTTTAAGGTAAACACCAAAAAATACGTTTTATCACAATACAATACGGTCCAGTAACTATATTAACATCCCGTTCTTATACCCAACAACAAAACAAGTTTGGTCCACCCCTCTTTTTCTGCTTTTAACGCATTTGTGTTGTAGTATACGGTTAGAACTTTTCCCGTATTTGACCCAAGTCTTTGTCTCTGAATTGTTGGCCATCAACACCTTCCCGCGTCATCACTTGCACAAGCACGCACATGCACCACTCCTGTGTTCCATGTAATTATATAAAACTGGATTCACTACGACATGGCCCATCTATATGAATAACCAAGTATTTACAATAGAAATGTTATTTTACTTTGGCTGTCCGTCTATTCAAGCGTTGCTTAGAACGGCGGCCTTCTGCATTAAATGTGTAAAATGTGTATTATATTGTAAATGAAGTTATTATATTTCGGTCATATGTATATGTATATCTATCGTATCATTTTCTTTCATAAATGTATGATTTACTATGTTTTGTGTTAAATGTTTCTGAATATTTCTATAAACTGAACTTACTTATGTTATATTTGTTATTGTTATGAAAGAAAATATGAAATGCAGAAATAAATCTTATTCAAACAAACAATCTTATTCCCCATAGAACATTCATAACTTGCATTGCCTTTACTGGAGAATCTTTTTTACCTACCTTTGTAATTCGAAGTTTGCATTTTGTGCAATGTAACGAGAAACTATCTATCCACTATATCGGACAACTACGGATACATGTATTTAATTTGTTTTTCGAGTGATCAAAATCAATTGACCTACAAAACAAAATACATGAAAGCTTAGCGCAGAAGAATTTGCGTACTTGTTGCGTATTTTTAGGGTACTTTTAATAGAACTTGAAAAATGGTTCTCGTTACATAGAATTGGGCAGGGGGTTTCAAAATAACTTAGTTGGACATGAGAAATTGCTTATTTTGCTAAACCAAACGCAAGTATAAACCTCCATAAGTGGAACAAGTATTTCCCATTCGGAATCTTGAAAGTATTTTAACTATGATTTGTTAACTTCAGATTTTGTGCCGAGAGATTTTTTTTTTAACTCGTGTACTCTCCAGTATAGCATTCTTTTAACATGATTGTCACATTTGGACATACTCTCTAGTATCGATAATGTATTTCCCCGAAAGGAAACATCTCGAGTACAAACATCCAATTAACAGTTCATAAACGCAAGGTTCCCAATCTATCCGTTCTTGTAAATTGCATGTACTAACGCAGAAATCTTACGCAACAGAACAATCGAATACAAATACTCTCTCTAAACCAAAAATAGTGACAAGTATACCTTTGAAGCAGGAATTCACTGGAAAAGAGTAAAATTCGAGCGAATTCAAAATATCATTTGTATTATAGAATCCAGGGTGAGAACACTATAGAAGCTGTATCGAAAGTGAGACATACTCAAAATTGTCAATAAAATCTACCCCAGAAATACGATAACATATTAAAGTAAAATGACAGGATGGAAGCAGCGCTCAGTTTAGGATGTAATGGTACTAGAATCAAGTATACTGTTTAAGGCATGTTTAAGGTTACTGCTGCGAAACTTTCACGGTCAAATATTTCTTCCTTGCTTTACATTTTACTGATAAATGACTGCTCCTTTCTCCTCAAGTAAACGAATTACAGACAATTTATTCCAGGCTGGATTTACATTCCATTTAGTGTTTATATTGGTAAATGTTTCAAGTCATTTATGGCTCTCGAGGCCTTTCACTTCTCCCAATCATGTCAATTTCCTTTAGCCAACTTTGACCACGAGTTTAATTATGAAATTGGTCTTGTTCTTTTCCCGTTTTTTTTTAGAGAAGAGAGAGTAAGGAATGCAATAATTGAATAAATGGATGTGAGCAAAATAGAATAAGAAACTTACTATCAACATGTTGACCGTTGCTTGATCCACATCAGCTTCCATTTCGAAGGGTACGGGGACAGGTTGACAAGTGGCTAGTCGAAATAAGAACGTTATTTTCAAGCAGAGCAGAAACAAGCCAAAAATCTCCATATTCACTTTGGAAACGATGGTAATGATGGTAATCTGATATACAGTATGTCCACCTGAACTAATAATATCACAAACACGGTGTTACAGATACGTTGGCTAGACTCAGGATAAGTTGGAAATAAGGTGACGAGGAGGGTATATTTATACTAAAACGATACGGACATTGGAGCACACGGCCATAATAGGTGATTATTCATTGGCTATTTAGGAGTCCAACGCCACGCGCGACAAGAATTCCTTTAAAATTCACTGCAACAATGCTGTCGACCACACCCAGGTACGTCCTGGCGGAGGACATCCGGCTTGGGAGCTCGTGGTCACGTGTCTGGTCACCATCAACGTTTTGCTTCGATCAATTAAACTGTCAATCAACGCTAAAGTGTATACTCTTTATCTTCGATAAGGACAAATGTAATACAATGGAAATGATTGACTGTAATGATATTATTTTTCACTACAGAAAATGTAACTAAAAAAAATAATAAATAAGAAAACACTCTAATGTCGATATTACTGCACAATTCCACGCATATTGCTACCACATTGTATTCTTGCCATTTCTAGATATTTTTTCGCAGTTTGGGTAAAGGTTTTCTTTTATATAAACAAATAGTTTTACAGTTTAGACATTACATCAGGATATGGAAAATATTGTTATCAGTCTTTTTTTCATATTAAAATGAAGTGGCAGAGAGGTAACACTTGGTATATTGCATATGGTGTCACCTATAAGCACTTTCGACGTTAAAGACTATATTTCGTTTTTAAAATGTATATCAGTTAATTTGACACGTTTGGGTATTGAAATCAACACAATGCATAAATGTTTCAATTTTTGTAATGGTGGGAATAAATTATTTTATTCAATTGCATGTAAATTTATTCTCTATACAAATACACAGTAAACATTTGACTTCTTAAGGGCCAGGAAATTGAGTGTAGCGGGGTAGCTTCAAACTTTTGGCATTTCTGAAGTTAGTCCAATATTTAGGGTATTAAGTGTGAAATTATTCTATAATTAAACCGCTAAATTTTAATTTGTGTTAAAAAACATATTTTGTTAAGGTTTTTATAGAGTAAATTTTGCTTTTCATTCGCTAAGTACAATCAGATTGTTATGTGAAGTAATAATATCCCTTGATTTATTAGTTTAAACTGCTCTTTGAGAACTTGCTCCATGCATGTTGCTTTTAAAGATTTACTAGTTACAACCCGAATTATTTTCATTCGTTGAAACTACTCACGAAATTGTTAAAAGAAATAAATAAAAAACAAATCATCGCATATCAGGATTTCTTGATGGAAACAGTTATTATCATTTTCCATGTTACCGCCATCCCTAACAAAATTGCATTAGTTCCAAATGTCAGCCATTCACTCACAAGTTTGGGGAATATTATTTTATACTATACTCAGAATTATAGTTAGAAACATGAATAACGCATAGATAACAACACACATTTATCTATTTATCACTTCGGAAAACTGTCGAGCTGTATGTGGTTGTATTAAAATTTGTATTTATTGTATAACATAACTGCAAATATACTACAAATCAAAGGAATATGTAGTCGGACAACATTTATTATACAAACCAAATACGTTTAAATATCAAACCGTCAATCATTGACTACTTTACCGAATCTAATATCGTTTTATGCACGATAAAAAGTCGTACAATACACACACATAGCGTTTACCTGAAAGTTTTTTTTATGTTATGCTAACATGGCGAAAGCAATGTATGTTGTAAAACTTCTTGTCGAGCTGGTGTATAACTGTCCGTGTTTTACGACAACATCATTTCACTGTTTATATGTTTGACAAACTGTGGAAGAAATTCTAGATTAATAGCGTAATGACGAAAGTCATTGTGTACTTGGATCGGTCAACTAAAACGATTGCTATTTTCGTCAGATTTTCTTCAAATTTAATTTAATCTTCATATATATCAGATGTGTAAAAAAATATACACGAGAAAACAAATGTACAGATTTATAACTTACGCCCGAATTGGTGATTAATTATCTAGTGGTATTATCTGGTGGTATTGGTTAAGGAATCTGTCATTTATTCGTCTCATGGAGTGATTGACGTACATTTGACACGAACCCTGAATTGGATGCTTGCTGGCAAACTATACAATAGAGGCGGGGTCTAAACCTCAGCTGATCATCTCAATAAGGCGTGGTGTCAATCTCCGTTAATCATTTTAAAGCGTCACAAAGTTGAGACTGTTAAATAGGGAATTACTAAGCTCATTATTATGTTTGTAAATTATATAAAAAGTGTAATGGATACGTTCAATTACTTGTACTAAACAGTAAACACACATTATAATCCATTTGTATTCGCGTTTAGGGTAATTCAATTCTGGCGTACAATGGAACAAAGAAACTTGGCCATGGATGGTTGGCTAAGGAATTGACTGACACATCGCACTATACGTGCAGGCGCGCCGGAACACTTTTAGTTTTGGAGGGGCAAAATCTCGATGGGGGCACATTTATGTGACAGTATGAATTAAGAACGTTATTTTCAAGCAGAGCAGAAACAAGCCAAAAATCTCCATATTCACTTTGGAAACGATGGTAATGATGGTAATCTGATATACAGTATGTCCACCTGAACTAATAATATCACAAACACGGTGTTACAGATACGTTGGCTAGACTCAGGATAAGTTGGAAATAAGGTGACGAGGAGGGTATATTTATACTAAAACGATACGGACATTGGAGCACACGGCCATAATAGGTGATTATTCATTGGCTATTTAGGAGTCCAACGCCACGCGCGACAAGAATTCCTTTAAAATTCACTGCAACAATGCTGTCGACCACACCCAGGTACGTCCTGGCGGAGGACATCCGGCTTGGGAGCTCGTGGTCACGTGTCTGGTCACCATCAACGTTTTGCTTCGATCAATTAAACTGTCAATCAACGCCAAAGTGTATACTCTTTATCTTCGATAAGGACAAATGTAATACAATGGAAATGATTGACTGTAATGATATATTTTTCACTACAGAAAATGTAACTAAAAAAAAATCATAAATAAGAAAACACTCTAATGTCGATATTACTGCACAATTCCACGCATATTGCTACCACATTGTATTCTTGCCATTTCTAGATATTTTTTCGCAGTTTGGGCAAAGGTTTTCTTTTATATAAACAAATAGTTTTACAGTTTAGACATTACATCAGGATATGGAAAATATTGTCATCAGTCTTTTTTTCATATTAAAATGAAGTGGCAGAGAGGTAACACTTGGTATATTGCATATGGTGTCACCTATAAGCACTTTCGACGTTAAAGACTATATTTCGTTTTTAAAATGTATATCAGTTAATTTGACACGTTTGGGTATTGAAATCAACACAATGCATAAATGCTTCAATTTTTGTAATGGTGGGAATAAATTATTTTATTCAATTGCATGTAAATTTATTCTCTATACAAATACACAGTAAACATTTGACTTCTTAAGGGCCAGGAAATTGAGTGTAGCGGGGTAGCTTCAAACTTTTGGCATTTCTGAAGTTAGTCCAATATTTAGGGTATTAAGTGTGAAATTATTCTATAATTAAACCGCTAAATTTTAATTTGTGTTAAAAAACATATTTTGTTAAGGTTTTTATAGAGTAAATTTTGCTTTTCATTCGCTAAGTACAATCAAATTGTTATGTGAAGTAATAATATCCCTTGATTTATCAGTTTAAACTGCTCTTTGAGAACTTGCTCCATGCATGTTGCTTTTAAAGATTTACTAGTTACAACCCGAATTATTTTCATTCGTTGAAACTACTCACGAAATTGTTAAAAGAAATAAATAAAAAACAAATCATCGCATATCAGGATTTCTTGATGGAAACAGTTATTATCATTTCCATGTTACCACCATCCCTGCATTAGTTCCAAATGTCAGCCATTCACTCACAAGTTTTGGGAATATTATTGTATTTTATACTACTCAGAATTATAGTTAGAAACATGAATAATGCATAGATAACAACACACATTTATCTATTTATCACTTCGAAAAACTGTCGAGCTGTATGTAGTTGTATTAAAATTTGGATTTATTGTATAACATAACTGCAAGATAAATATTTTATACATTACAAATCAAAGGAATATGTAGTCGGACAACATTTATTATAAACAGACCAAATACGTTTAAATGTCAAACCGTCAATCCTTGACTACTTTACCGAATCTAATGTCGTTATATGCACGATAAAAAGTCGTACAATACACATACATATAGCGTTTACCTGAAAGTTTTTTTTATGTTATGCTAACATGGCGAAAGCAATGTATGTTGTAAACTTCTTTTCACTGTTTATAACAATGTTAATTATTTTCCGACAGTGAGGAAAATAACATCTCTGCTTTGTTACGTTTCAAACTTCAAAGGGTATAACCTGTCTCTTTTTTCAGGCGATAATATGTTTACCAAACTGTGGACAAAATTCTAGATTAATAGCGTAATGACGAAAGTCATTATGTACTTGGATCGATCAACACAAACGGTTGCTATTTTCGTCACATTTTCTTCAAATTTAATTTAATCTTCATATATATCAGATGTGTATACAAATATACACGAGAAAACAAATGTACAGATTTATAACTTACGCCCGAATTGGTGATTATTATCTAGTGTAAAGACCGGGTACTGGTTAAGGAATTTGTCATTTATTCGTCTCATGGAGTGATTGACGTACATTTGTCGCGAACCCTGAATTGGATGCTTGCTGGCAAACAATACAATAGAGGCGGGGTCTAAACCTCGGCTGATCATCTCAATAAGGCGTGGTGTCAATCTCCGTTAATCGTTTTAAAGCGTAACAAAGTTGAGACTGTTAAATAGGGATTTACCAAACTCATTATTATGTTTGTATATAAATAGTGTAATTGATACGTCCAATTACTTGTACTGATCACATATTGTAATCCGTTTGTAGTCGCGTTTAGGGTAATTTAACTCTGGCGTACTATCCTGAGTATGGAACAAAAAAAAATTAACCATGGATGGTTGGCTAAGGAATTGATTGACACGTCGAACTCTTAATACATAGTATACTTGTATAGTGTTACATCAGGATGGTGTTTTCAGCGTAAAATGGTAAAGTATAGTTGCGGTACTTACATTATCACGTGAACACCTTTGTATACACAAGTGAAAATGATCTTACCATATTTTTTTTTTTAAATAATGCTATGAAATCACATGAACTCCTGTACATGTACACTAGTCAAAATGATCCTACCACAAGATTTGTTTTTTACATTGCCATGAAATTATTATTCTTCGTCTTATAGTCATTGTTTACACAAGTTTCAGGAATGTTTATAACTGTCTAACACTGTAATTTCAATTTCAATATTTCAGCTATTTTGGGAGGGAATGAATGGTTTTCGTTGAGTTATCACCAGCGTAGTAATTAAATATTTACGATTTAGATCAGGTTCCTGCGAATAAAACAATGATCTTTATTTTATTATCAATCTTGAAAATGATGCGTGTACAGTTATTTATGGATGCATGGATTTTCAATTTTCAGATTGTGTAAGAACAACCAAGTCGGATATTAGTTAGAAATCTATTTCAATGTTTTTATTTCCTCATGTGTGTGTTTTTACTTATTTAATTAAGATATAATTGATCCAAAAATGATGAAAATAACAGTATTTTAAACTGATCCAATGTATATATGACTATTTTCGTCAGCACGCGATCTTCAACGTATAATACCGTGATATGCTGTACGTGAGGTTGTTACTGGATTTTTTTTATTGGCAATTTTGGCAGTTTTTTTTATCGTTCAGTGTTATAAATCACTAAGAAACTGCATGGTTCCCAGGAACGGAGATTTCATATGACAAATGTGTGTGTGTGTGTGACGAAGGCGAAATAATAATACCCTCGCACGGGGGTAATCGCCTCGCGACACATATATATATGGTTAAAAACTGGAAATTGTGAAGATCCCCCCATAACTCACATAATTAATGTTTAATAATCTATTTTCATCACATTAAAGGTTAGTGACATGATTGGGAACACTTGAAAATGCGTCAAGAACCAAATGAGTTGAAATGTATACCAACTACATGTATACACTAGTTGGAGTGGATCCCCAGCTGGAAGGATTTGTCTGTAATTTGTTAACTTAAGGAGAATCAAGCATGAACATACTGGTATTTCAATTTTATCGGGGCACGATAAAAATAAGACCCATAGAGAGCAACAGAGCAGGTTTGCCTGCCACGAGGGATATTGATATTAGGTAGTTTAGAATGAGTTAACGTTTGACTACAAGATTTTCACAGGAGAATCCGTGCATAGTTTACTTGATTCTAGAGTAGTTTCAGCCCAAGTTGAGGACTGCCCCAATCATGTCATTTACCTTTAATCCTTAAATAGGTTTGCCGATTACAAAATCTATCAAAAATGGTAACATTACTAACAAAATCGAGAATAAAATCGAGGGGGACACGTCCCTCCCCCTCCCCCGGTCGCCGCCGAGGCTGGTTCCCACTCCAATCAAAAGCTTTCAACTATCAATCATCTACTTGTAAACCAGGTACTAATTAAGGTAATTGTCCCTCATTCATTATTTACAAATTTGACGCAAACCCGGAACTGACTTCTAGCTTGCGATCAATAGGGCGGGGCCTAAACCTCCCTGATCATTTCAATAAGGTGAGTCTTAATCTCTGCTAATAATTTCCACACAATGTTTAGTTAAATAGGGTGTTTCTGAGCTCATGTGTTGGTATCAATTTGTAAACAAATAATGTAACCGATCTGTGAACGCACATTTTCTTTTCGTATTGAAGGTTATTAAACTCTGGCGTGAAATGCAACCCCCCCCCAATAAAAAAAAATGGCCGTAGATGTTTGGCTGAGAATTAGATTGATACGACACGTCGTAAATTATTACCGACCTCTTCATGTGTTATACAGTGTGAGTCAAAAAAAGTTAACCGCTAGATAATTGCTCATTGTTTTAAAATTCAGCTTTGAACAAACTGTTATCAGACATGTTTGGAAAGAGTGTTTTATCCTGAATCATTTGATACCATTTTTGTGTTGTTTATGTTCATGCTTGGATGAATAGGAGGCATTGTTTGCGAGGGTGCAAACATTGATTTGCGCCAAAGTAATGATTAATTGGGATTGGGTTTTAATTCGGTCTTTGCAGATCAAAGAAACATCTTTTACAGAATTTATCATGCTACTCATATCGAAACACAGTCACACACACACACACGCGCGCGCGCACACAAACACACACACACACACACACAACACACAACACACACACACACAACACACACACACACACAACATAGTATAGACAAATGACAAAGTGAGTTAGTTTTTAGCAGTCGCACGCGCGACAAAGGACACACGCGCACACAACAAAACGACAAAAGAGACAGACACACACACGCACACACACACACACACACACACACACACACACACACACACACACACACACACACACACACACACACACACACACACACACACACACACACACACACACACACACACACACACACACACACACACACACACACAGACACACACTCACATAGCATAACAATGCAGACCAGCTCTTCAGAGAGAAACAATTCATTATGATGTTAATGCACTAAACTTTCATTATGGCATAATGATTGAATGTAAATTTCTATTTTGATAAATGCTCATAACGTTAATACTTAGATTTCAATAGGTAACCACAGAACTTATGTAGCCAGACGACCGGTCTAAATTCAGACAGTGAGAGAGAATAAAAAGAAATTGTGTGTGCCCCACCGTCTCCTGCGACTCAAATAAGTATCTGAATGGTTGTGTTGTGCTGGTGGTGTGTGGTGTGTGCTGTGTGTGCTGGTGTGTGGATGTGTGTGTGTAACCAACCACCCAGTGATTGTCTCCTGTTGCCTTTGTGTGTGGGTGTGTGGTGTGTGTGTGCTCGTGTGGTCTGGCCCTGTTGTGCGCCTTTGTCGTCTGTATGTGCTGTCAACTGTGCTGTATGGTGGCCGCTGGTGTGTGTGTGTGTGTGTGTGTGTGTGTGTGTGTGTGTGTGTGTGTGTGTGTGTGTGTGTGTGTGTGTGTGTGTGTGTGTGTGTGTGTGTGTGTGTGTGTGTGTGTGTGTGTGTGTGTGTGTTTGTGTGTGTGCCCACGCGCACGCGCATGTGTGAGTGTGTTTCGATATGTGTACCATGATAAATTATGTAAGGGATAATTCTTTGATCTGCAAAGACCGAATTAAACCCCAATCCCAATTGTTTAATTCAAACATCACATAATCATTACTTTGGCGCATATCAATTTTTGCACCCTCGCAAACAATGCCTCCTGTTCATCCAAGCATGAACATAAACAACACAAAAATGGTATCAAATGATACAGAATAAAACACTCTTTCCAAACATGTATGATAACATTTTGTTCAAAGCTGAATTTGAAAACAATGAGCAATTATCTAGCGGTTAACTTTTTTTGACTCACACTGTAGAATCAGTTTGTCTAAAAACAGTGTAATCGATATGTTTAACTACAAACACTAAATTCTCTTTATAATCAATTTGTTTTTGTATGGAGACTAATTCAACTCAGGTGCACAATAGTGCAAAAGAACTTGGATATGGATTGTTAGCTAAGAAATAAATGATTGACAAGTCGTATAAAGGTACAATGTACATTGTATATATGTACTAGTTTCAGCGTAAAAAAAATTGTTTAGTCCACCATACTTACATAATCCCATAAGCATATGTATGCACAACTAGCTAAACTTAGTTCGTATTTTGATGTTTTTAAACGATATTGAGCATTATTCGCCGTCATCGTTGACGCAAGTTTTGAAATGTTGAATACATTAATCAGGCATTTACGACAATTTATCAAAGGTGTAGTGGATTTCAAACTTTCGACAAATGTTTACATATATGGAACGCTGAAAATCTCTTCTTTCGTATGAAACCAACAAGTTTGAAATTGTTTTATACTTGAGTGAGCACTGCCCACTTTTGTAAAGAACCTGAAAATTAGGTTGCGCAGGAATTGGCTATCCACTGTAACAACAGATTCAAGCTCTCTTTAATTTTTTATGTATTGGGTGAAGGGGTAGTGGGATGGCGGGTGCATGAGGAGATGGTGTGGGTGGTTGAAGTGGTGGGGATGTAGGGTGGTGCGAATGTGGTGTAGCCTGTAGGAGTGGTTGGGGTGATAGGGGTGGAGGGGTGGGGTGGTGGGTTAAGGTCACCCTAACACATCCCACTCCCCACTACCCCCTATTTAGTGAGGGGGTGTGTTACATTACCTTAACCCACCACCCCACTACCTGGCCACACCCCTACACCCCCACACCCCAACCACACTCACACTTCACATCCACACCACCCCACACCCCAACCACACTCACACTTCACATCCACACCACCCAACACCCCTAACACTCCCACCACTCCCTCCACCCCTCTTTCCACCTCCCCAATACCCCTTTACCCAAATACGGTAATCTTTCATGTTTCCAAACCCTAAGATCTTTAATTTGCATATCCCAACCCTCACCGAGCTCCACACATAATCAAAGAGAGCTTGAATCTGTTGTTAAAGGGAATAGTCAATTTCTGCGCGACCTAATTTTCAGGTCCTTTACAATAGTGGGCACTGCTTATTCAAGCATGAATTAATTTCAAACTTTTTGATGCCATATAAAAGAATAGATTTACAACTTCCCATATACATAAACATTTTTTTATCGAAATAATTTTTATTTGGTGGCCATTTTAAAAGTGTGTCATTTTTTTCTGGGACACTCGGTATAATTAAGTGAATAAAGGATGCCAATGTTTTGTGATTATTTTGTGTTAAATTTTCTCATATTTGTTTTCCACCTGCCATATAAAAGAATAGATTTACAACTTCCCATATACATAAACATTTTTTTAATCGAAATAATTTTTGTTTGGTCAATGTTGGAATAGACTAACCCCATTGAGGTCCTGGCGCCTGTGTCATATAGCTGTTCGTATGTTACGTACTGTATGTGACTTTACAAATGACTTGAAATGTGGCAAGCCAAAAGTGATTCTCAAACTACTGAAATCACGTATGCTAATGTTCAAATATGCAAAAATAGATTCACGTTCTTACTCTTAAGAACCAACCATTTCACAAGCATTAAATGCAAACTTTATTTGGGGCCAAATCTAATTGACATTAGTCACACTTTCTTAAAATGACATGAACAACTTATATGACATTTTATTTGGCACTTCATGTTCGAGTCGTTCGTACAGTCGTGCGTAACTTTATGAACAGCTTTATGCAACTGGCCCCTGGACTCACAACCATGCCGGACCCACTTCAGAACCGCACCCGTCACAACACTTCGAAAGAAGGATTAAATTAAATTCAATTTATTTATTTATTTATTTCATGAAAATAACAATTATTACAATAAACAAAATGTGAAGGGAATTCACAAAGTAAGTGAGTTACTTGAATGCCCCGTGATCTCCACATTATCAAGTATAAAAAAAATGAAATACACACAATTATGACGATAACGTGCCTTCAAACGGAAATTAAAATAGCAGACGAACCTGAGAAACATTCCTGTACAGATACACACACGAATCAATAAATTATGATATTAAATTAAGATTATAAAAAAATGGGCAGGTAGAGCATATGCGGAGTAAAATGTCATTTGAATATTAGATTTTAATGCACTTGTTTTATTTACGTTTTTTTCAAAAGTATGCTAAGATAGTTTTTAGTACATCTATATAAAAATAATTCTATTGTTTCAATATGGCAAGAAAGCATTTTTTTTTATTTCGTGTACTAAAGGTGTGGGTTGCATAGTTTATAGGAAAACAGTCATTAAATATTTCAGGTAATGGGATGACTTCGTCACCAATAAAGACGTAAGAGAAAGAACTAAACAGCCCGTTGTATCCGATGTTATATGCAAACGACGTCTAAAATGGTTAGGACATGCTGCGAGGCTGCCATCTACCCGCCCTGCCAATCAGGCTCTATGGTGGACCCCCCCCCCCCCCAAGGGAGAAGGCGTAGAGGGAGACCGAGGATGAGCTGGCAACCCACCATTAGACGTGATCTGAAAGGGAACCTTGTGAGATGGAAGGA